>WSYH01006504.1:0-37865 GCA_036426205.1 Ascaphus truei | reverse complement strand
ATAGTAAAATGCAAGGTGTTACATTAACATAATAAAGTACTTCTGTGCCAAGCTGTGTGCAGTTGATCTTAGAAGTATTTGTTGTGTGTATTCTGCAGGGAATGATGATATTTGCCAATGATGTGACGTGAAGCTTTGTACAAACATTGATTGAAAATAAATAGTTTAATGTGCAATGCATGTAACACTTCTGAACGCAACAGTCAGTCATGTAATTAGACAAAAAGGCTGAGATTGACGTGGGAAAAGTTTGGTGTAACATGTGTAATTAGCCATGTTATTGTCACATGTTGACAACAATGAATTGTCGTGTGCATATGCATGCATTTCTGTAATGAGGATAGTTGCTATAGAATGAGTTTACAAGGTGTTACAATGATTAATTACTGTACATGTGTGTAGAAGTTAGGTTGAAGTGCTTGTAATGCAACGGTTACAATGTAAACATGCAATGTGATTGAGCGTCCAATAAGTGACGTCATGAAAATAGGGAGGACCAAAACTAGATGTAAACATGAGAAGACAGATGTACATGAACGTTTAAAGATGCGTCACACATTACAAGCATTGTGTAATGTAAAGGAACATGAATATACGGTGTATGTGTGACATGTGTGACATGTGTAACATCATGTAAATAATTATCGCTCAGTTCAGTAAAATGTGTGATATGATGTGAGGTTCTCCTTTAAGAGTTGAGTATAGGATTTTCCCTTGACACATCATCACATGATGAGTAATGTGACACGCAAATGCTGAAAACATGTAAAAGTACAATGTTATGCAAATAATACACGTCAGCTGTGACACAATGCAGGGAATGCCCCCCACACTGTAATGCAAATGACGTTTGTATTGTGAGCAATGAAACGTAAACAGTACTATACTGTTATACGTCCCCGCTCCATTGACTCCATTGATGTACAGAAGAGTTTTTTTTTCTAAGTGCCGTTCCGGCAGCCTTAGCGATCGTTCTCCCCTCCAACCTGCCAACTTTAGTTGGCGGGAGAAATTGGCCATAACATCTCAATTTCGTAGTGCCGATCAGCCCCGATAAGCTGATTTTGGTTCTTGAATCCAGCCGATTTAAAAAAGTGGCGATCAGTGGCGAAAACAGGCTTATCGCCAGCCGACTGGCCATAACAAAATTATCGGCTACGAAACCTGCCGAAATCAAGCACTTATCGGCGCTTACTGAATCTCAAACCCAATTTTGGCTATAAAATGCCGAAAAAATCCTTATCAACACTTACTGCATGAGGCCCATAAACGGGTTGAGTTTTGACTCAAGTTCAATGTGGCAAGTGAGTAGAGGCAGGCAGCTAACTCACTCCCTGTAGATGCACACAGAGTCCTTCTTTCTTTTGTACCTTTATTGTAAAAATAACAATAACAAAATGGGGGAACTGGGCAGGTGGCAAAAGTAAGGGAGAAGTAAATTGCAATAGCTTTACCAAGTGGTAGACAAGCTGTGACTATCCACAATGGCTGCTGGAACTAAATGGGAAGCATGCTAGCCCTGCCTAACAGTAAATAAGGCAATGATTATGCCAATTAGCAGGGGGGGGGCGGAACAGCTCAACTAACTGAGAAAAAGGGACGTTGCCAAGGCTACTGGCTGAGAAGCCAACAGGGAAAGTTACATTTTTTGCAACATTACACTGAGGATTAATGGCTGCCTCAAAACAGAAAAAAATAAACATTCAGAGAGGTTCCAGGACACTCCACATCTGGTATCAGTAGCTACCACTATATACAGTATATCGAACATATGTGGAACATATTAAATATAACTACAATATGATAAAGTCAATATTCCACATTCACGTGATACTGGCCGGTACCACTGGGGCTCCAAAGTCCTTTGGTGCCACAGGTGCCAAGGTAGGTTCACCAGGGTTGAGCAGAACCTGCATCCAGGATCGTGAATTTTGACTGTTGAACAATTCCAATTGTGTGTTCCCTGTACACTTGAGGTAAGGCGATACCTTATTTACATAAGGTTGCCCTCGTTGATTGTAGGATTCAACTTCCAGAAGGAATTCCCTTTAGAGAGGTCCCTTTTTCCGATGACAGAGCTGATCTTGTCTGCATGCATCTCCTTCTGGACGTGACTGGGGACAATTTTCTTTGCCTCTGTTATTGCATTGACAGTGCTTTGTCCTTTAGCAGAGCTGGTGAAAAAAAATGATATCTATGGTGCTCGGCTTATACAGAATAATTATACATTTGTAAATGATATATACAACCAGAAATGATGATGCTGGCAGATCCAATATGATACTCCACGTGTGGATGATCAAACATGAAACGAAAAATAAAAATACATAGTATAATACTGTAAAACATTTAGTGAACACTAAAGACAAACAGAGAAAACAAATGCTGAGAACAACAGGTGACTACAATGATTAAAAAACACATTTAATATGACATAATGAATCAATACAATAATTAAACACAATTTAGGATAAAAATGAATATGGGTCCCACTTGTACAATCCTGCTATGGCAAGAGTACCCGCTTACAAGAAGATGGTAAGATGTAGGCAGTGAATAATCAGAGAGTATCCCCTCTCATCTGTGGCTACTCCATGCGCTCCTCACAGACATCAGCACCGTGTTGTTGTAAGCCACGGCTGGGGTATGGGATGGCAGCTCTGCTCACGCTGGGACAGGCCTCTGCAGCTCTCGGTATTCCACAACTCGATACACGTGTACCTGGGAAATCCTACTGTCGATCGCCTGTAGCAGATTCGCCAAATCCCTAGCCCGCAGTGCTGTGAAGATGGTATGCGCAGATTCGTCTGCGGTTACTTGGCGGGAAACTCGGCAGGTAGTAATGCAGTATGCACGTAGGACCACCCGTACCGTACAGGTACAGCATCATCATTTCTGGTTGTATATATCCTTTACAAATGTATAATTATTCTCTAAAAGCCGAGCGCCATAGATATAATTTTTTTTCACTATCTATCACCTGACCTGGGGTGAGTGTTATATCGCAGGCAGCCAGCTGGTCACCTATACTATATAATATTCACTTCAGAGATTAGCGCTACCTATCTGTTTTTTCTCCTTTAGCAGAGATGCCAACCATGACAGCTGTCTACTTTACCACCAGGTGTGTGGCTGAAAGCAGTGGTAGCATGCTTGAGACATGCTAACACTCGCTGGAGCATTGTCCATTTTGAGGAATGATGGGATTCTTGCATATCTTCAAGTGTCACGTTTGGGACCATAGCACAGACTTGAGGGTGGACCTCTTTGGCTGCTTCTGGGATTATTAATTGAAATGTATCTGCTGGAACCGATGGGATCTCATCAGGTTGTGTCAGAGCGTTTGATTCTGTTGGCAATGACGTACTCTATGGGTGTAGAGATAAAGCAGGATCGAGATGACTGCCGCTCCAGTAGACAGAAAACTATCAGGAACTCACCAGAGAGGACGGTAAGGAGAGCGAATGTGGCACTGGAACATCAGTGTATGCAGCGTCAGTACTAGTGTGTTGAGCGCTCCCTGGAGAGACATCACAAGCATCCGTTCAAAGCCTGCCATACAGGATAGAGACTATCATCAATGCTATTTGGAATCCTGCTTGTCGTAAGTAGGATTCCAATTTTTCTCACTGGGCAAACATCATTTAAGTCATTTACCACCTGTGATCAAGACATTTGTCTGTTTTATAGTTTTATTTTATTAAATTCGTTTTCTAGTGTATCATTAGGTGTTGTCTAGTGGTTTGTTTGTTTGTTTGTTTGTTTGTTTGTTTGTTTGTTTGTTTGTATGTTAGTCTGTTTGTCTGTCTGTTAGTGTTTGTATTGTGTTACCAATAGTTATCAGCAGTTACACACTATGATAATCTCATGTGTTTATTTCCACATTTTGTGAGACCGCCTCCGAGATACACCTGAAGGTTCCAAGACTATCCAGACTGGACATTATTATATGGTCAGATTTAATTATTTGATGTTTGGACATTTTCCCAGGTGCCGGATTATATTTGTTTTATGCTATTTTGTCTGATCTGTATCGGTCGGTCTTTCCTGGCAGCCTGGCTTATATTGATAAGATTCTGGTACTCACTATAGTGTTATAATAACACAAAGTATATTTCACAGCATTAGCGCTATTAGCACACTTCTTTTTTACACTTCACCAAGTGGTAGACAAGCTGTGACTATCCACAATGGCTGCTGGGACTAAGAGGAAATAAGGCAAGGAGTATGCCAACTAGCAGGGGGAGCCAGGAACAGCTCAGTTAACTGAGAAAAAGGGGCGTTGCCAAGGCAACTGGATGAGAAGCCAACAGGGAAAGTTATATTCATTGCAACATTACACTGAAGAGTAATGGCTGCCTCAGAACAGGGAAAATAAACATACAGAGAGGTTCCAGGACAGGTAGCCCTAGCAGGGTCCCAGATAGTATTAGGAAAGTATGTACCATGATAAAACAGCTACCTTAAATGTCTAAGCCTGTATTGCAACTGTTAAAACACTGTGCCTCTCCAGGATAACAGTAATGCATCTGGAGAAGTTGGGATTCTAACAACATCCAAATAGACTCAATCTTGTTCATTACTATAAAAGTTCCTGGGGCCCATCCTTTCTCTATCACCACCCAGCTGCACGGACCCAGCATCCTGATAGTGTAATATACCGAGGAAGCCAAAATATATAGACTATCCGATGTAAACTCCCTAGGAGGTAAGTCAAATGAGATAGTCGAAAACCTTTGAGACCCTAATTTATTATGCTGTGAAGCCACTTCCCTTTGCAGGAGAGAATGTTATTCCCATTCATTAGAATGGAATAAATCTCTCTCCCAGCCCTGAGAAGTAGCGTTAATTCATTACCCTTAATATTCTGATCAAAAGAAATCATTATTTAAAGTAGTACAATCTCTGGTTATAAATATATATTTGTTTCTGTTATACTTGCAATTTCATGTTTTAACAGTGTAAAGTCATAGTACCTGTTCCATGTGTTTCAAAACTAAATGCAAATGTACACTCTTGCCTATATCCAATTTATCGGCATGCAGGACATTTCCTCAAATATTTCTGAAAGCTATTTGTTTTATAGGAAATCTCATGAGCATGAGATAAGCAAAGTCCTAAAGAGGTAACATCTCTCAGGTAGTGTCTGGTTTACAACAGGATGTTAAAGTTTTTCCAATATATAGATATAGAACAGTTTCTTAAAATGACAGCACCATGTAGCAGTTTATAAAGTACTGTCAATGCAATAGTGTGTAAGCAGTCAGTCCTGTACAGTAAATGTTTGTCTACCATCTTAACACATTAGCTTTGAAAGTCTAATTCCAAACAGCCTAACATTACATACAGTACAACTCATTCTGCACGTTAATATTTTTGGTGCCCATTTACAGTTATAGGTTATGTTGTGTAATTTGGTAGTGTATTGTGTCCTTTTTGTTACTATGTTCATGAAATAAATAGATTTCTATATTTTCATTGTACCTTGAGTACATCCATTTTGCTATGAGACCATTCTATTCCTTTCCTTGGGAAGTTTCTTTTTTTTTATTATTGTATTACACACAACTCGTACATCTTCAGGTGTGTGGCAATTCCTAACTAAATTAATAATGTGTCAAACATTCAAAAGCTGTTGTTATTGTGGCAAAATTATAAAGTAAAGACATATAACAATGTTGTCTCCTAAAAAAAAATAGATAAGCATATTAAAAAAAAACCACTGGTGAATTTCACAATTAAATATTTGATCAAGATAAACATAAAAATCTTTTTGTGACATGAAATTAGTTAATACTGCATTTTCATATCCAATAAATGGATTAGCAAAGGCACACATAAAGGTAGTTTTCAGACACACTTCATTTTTATTAAGTCTCACTTACTCAGGGTCAGGTCACAAACAGTGCCGGCAGGGAGGAGGATAGTAGAGAGATAGAAGATAGAGAGAGGAGAGAGGAGATAGAGAATATATATATAGAGAGATAGCCTTAGATATATATATAATATAGATAATAGAACTAGAAGAAACATAAAGATATATATAATACATAGAGAATATGTATAGATAAATATATAATATATATATATAATATATATATAATATATATATATATATTTGTGATTGCCGTCATTGCCCTCTAAGGGCAAGAATGGGGCAGTTGTGAGGACTTTACAAGCTCTCATAGAGTTAATCATTCTGGAAAGGTCTGTTCAGCTGCGAGTTAATGAGCTAATTAGCCTGCCTGTATAGTCGGGAAGTGATACAGAGTTCCCCCCCCCATGCGCAAGAAACACAGAGAGGGATGAGAGACTGCTGCTATACTGATATGAAGGCGCACACAGAAGGCCCTGTGAGAGACTGAAAAGGGACTGCTGCAGGTACACTGGGAAAGTGGGGAAAAGAGTTTAGTTCCCACGATTAGTTAGGGACTAAGCAGGATTAGTCGTACTCCTGGAAGGAGTTAGGTCTTTGTTTATGTTTTTGTGTTATTGAGTTAACCTGACCGCTTTGTACCCTTGTAAATAAACCTGCTTAGAAAGTACAGTGTTTCCTGCCTTTGATCTGGACAAAAGATCCGACGCTGGGACCGAGACGTCACAATTGGTGGAGTTTAACGCGGGCAGTCCACAAGGCAGTGAAAGTGGAAAATGGAGGAATTTCTGACCTCGCTTCAGTACAAACAAACAGAAAATTCTGCTATTCTAATGCGGGGTTTGCAGCAATTGGCAAAGACCCAAGAGGAGATGTCAAAATCCTATATTGAGAGTTTACAACAGATGACAAAGTCACAAACTGAAAGTACGGCGGTGTTAGTACAGCAGATGGCGCTGTCCCTATATCAGACGCTAAAAGAAGAGCAAAACGAGACGCAACTTCGTCTACACCAGGAGCTCCGAGTGTTGGGAGAGAAAATTACCGCCCAGCCTAGAGTGGCCCCACAGGTCGCTCACCAGGTAAAAACGCACCTCATTCAGAAAATGACGATGGACTATGACGTTGAGGCGTACCTCAGTGGGCGGGAATAATTGCTCCCTTCCTGGTGGGTGACTCACAACAAGCCTATTATGATTTAGAGCCCGAGCAAGCTAAAGACTATGACATCCTGAAGGCGGAGATTATGGCACGGCTAGGGGTCACCCTCGCGGTCCGGGCTCAATGGTTCCATTCCTAGCATTATAATATAGAGAAGACACCCCGCTCTCAACTCTATAACCTTATACACTCTGCAAGGAAGTGGCTCCAGCCTGAGGTATGTTCCATCGCTGCAGTTGTCGAAAGAGTCGTTATAGACAGGTCTCCCCTGCACCATCCAGAAGTGGGTGAGCCAGAGTGACCCCAAAGACGCCGAACAGTTGGTCGGTGTAACAGGGGACTTATCCCAGTTCACAAATGTGCCTCTAATCCAGCAATGTGGTGGTTAACTGCTGGTAGGCAATTAACTAACACCACCTGGCTGATTACAGGGGTTAGAAAAAGCCTGCCTCTAAGACAGGAAGTGAGATTCCTTAGTCCACAACTGGGCTGAACAAGGAGACAGACGTCTTGAGCCTGCCAAAAGAGACTGCAAGCTGACAACAAGACACAGGGGATAATACTTCTATACCTGGATCCTGACATTGCCTTATCACAGACGGGTGTGGACACCAGGAGAACAAAGAAGCCTTCCCCTACAGCAACCCAGCTAACAGATAAGACTTTTCTTTTAAGACTATTATCTACGTCTATCTAAGTATATGAATGTCTCTATGATTTGGGCTGGTGAATCGCTGGGCTAACCATGCAGTTAGAGAGCTGGACCAAAAGTGTATATATACTCCAGAGTGGAGCGGATTTTGTTTGCTGATTTACATGTTTGCTGTGTTTAAAGCAACAGGCGCAATAAAGCCTTATTTTAATTTCACCTTAAAACAGTCTCCACTGCATACCTCTGAACACGTCTCTTACAGTCTCTTTAGTCGAATGTTACTTGACTGCCGAGGAGATGTCCAAGAGGTCAAGTCCCAGATGAGTGCTCCGGTTCTCGCTTCCTGCGCTCCAGGAGGTCTGATAAGACTGTTCATCTGAATAGGAATCCCCAAGGACTCATTGACTTGCGTAAAGGAGTAGGAAGTCCCACAGCACCTAGAAGGGACTCTGGTCTCATTGTTCCCAGTAGACTGGAGACAAAACACAGACCCAGTTTTGGAAGGTATATAGAGTGCTACAGATGCCATGAACTTGGACATGTGGCCGCAGTTTGCCCTCGGAACGTGGAACCAATGGAATGTAACTTTTCTGTGAGGCATGGTTCGCGCTGGGTTTCTACGGTTCAGCACAGTTCTTGCAGTTCAGAAGAGGATGATGAGGACTCCTACCGTATGTGGTCTTGTGTAAAGGACAACCTCCATGTGCAACAGAAGCTGCAGGGAAAGTTTTCCCCGTGGCATCAGAAAAGACCAGAGGAGGACTACAACACAGAGTGCTTTGCGCAATCGTCACAGGAGTGACTACTAGCCATGTATGACAAAGGCTACCAATACCGCCATAAGCAGAAATCCAAGTGAGTCAGACCAAAAGAGTGTTGACTGGAAACGGTTCTATGAGGCGTCCCAACAAGACGTTCAACGCTTCATCGGCAAGCTAGAAGTTTCTCAGCGAGAGGTCTGCACGTTAAAAACAGAGCTGGGTAAAGTAAAGCAGCAAGTGCTACAGGAGCGACTGAGTACCCAGTGGGTCCCCACATAGCAGCATGATGAACTGAAGGCCACCCTGAGCTTTACCCCAGCATCACTGGAAGCAGAATACGAAAAAACTAAAAATGTCCAAACCTTGGAATCTGAAAAACTGAAGTTGGATAAAAGGCTTCTAGAGCTAAAGCGGATAACTGAACACACGTCCCAGCAACTCACAGCTATAAAGGAGGACAACCTCAAGCTGGAGAAAGAGCTGGAGAAGCAGAGAGCCTGCTCCATCACCAAAAATCAGTACACCCAGGAGAAAGAGGCATGGAAAACAGAAGCAGCGGCAATCCTAGCGACAAAAACTATAGAGATCCAAAATCTGAAGGATGCGCTGACATAAACCCAGAGCAAGAACCGGGAAGAGATGAAGGCCCTGAGAGGAATTGAATTGGCAGCTGCCTTGAGCCAGAAAATAAGTATAGAAGGACAGCTTCAGGACCTGAGGAAGGACCTGGAGTCCGAGCGTGCAAGAAGGCAGAGAAACAACAGAGTGACCTAGGCGAAGAGCTCGAAGCTCTGAACACTGAGTGGGACACTACGCTGGACTCTATTACTGCTCAGCAGGAGGTCTAATATGAAGAAAACCTTTAAGAAGAGGTGGATGTCTGACAAAGAGGTTGGTGCACGGGATAGTGCACGGGCTGCTCACAGGACAATGTTTCGCTGGGGGGAGGGATATGTGATGCCGTCACTGCCCTCTAAGAGCAAGAATGGGGCAGTTGAGTTTAGTTCTCCCACAATTAGTTAAGGACTAAGCAGTATTAGTCAGTACTCCTGGAAGGAGTTAGGTCTTTTGATTCTGTTTTGTGTTATGAGTTAACCCTGTACCTGCTTTGTGCCCTGTAAATAAACCCCTGCTTAGAAAGTACAGGGTTTCCTGCCTTTGATCTGGACAAAAGATCCGTCGCTGGGACTGACGTCACAATAAATATATATATTTTTTTTTTTAAATGTTGTATGTTAGCTATGCTTCTGGGCAATCAGATTGGTCCGTCGTTCCGTCACTCCACCTCGGGCCAATCTGATTGGTCCCTCGGCCTGCCCAGCCCCCCACGGCTCTCATTGGCCGGTGTGGTCTAACAGTCTGACCCACTCTTACACACACACCACCCTCACACCGCATGCTCCTCTCCAAGACTGCCTACCACATGATGTTCACCAGCCGCCGCCACCTCCCGAAACGCGTCAGAGTTTTTTTAGCTTGTGTGTCTGTCCATTTGGCTAATATGCCCAATCAATAGTTTATTTTTTTGCCTCCAGCCCTTTGCCTTTTTGCAGTGCTCTACCTTCTACCCCCTTTTTTACCTTCATCATTCACCGGTATTGAAGCACACCTATCCGGTTCATGTGACGCATTGCAGCTGTTCCATCATGAGGATGTCCTCCGGAGCTGCTTAGTGGATCCGGTTTAGCCAGTGTGAAGACGGGACCCCATCTACATACCTGTACACCACGAGAGGAAGACATCTGACGGAGACGACCATCATGGAGGTGTGGATCGCCTGCCGGTTTCCCATCAGCAGCCACCCCTGCACGGAACTTGGTAACAACTACGCGGGAGGATTTGCAGGCACCCGGTGAGATAGCTTGAGGCTCTGTGCACACAGGTCTCTACCATTACCAGATGGTTTGGGCATCCTGGGTGGCCATCCCCGCGGTCCGAGGTAGGAGGGGCAGCTCCTTTGGGTTCCGCTCAGTCGGGGGAGAGAACCAACGAGCCGGCTTGAGGGCCATTCCGACGGAGTCCAGGTGAGGTGGTGGCTGTACCGGCTTCACACACATCATTGGCTATCCTCTATGGGCCACTTGCTTATTACTTATACCTACCGGTTTTTCATATTACATTGTTTTATGTTACATGTGGACACCGCAGTATTTGCAGCATCAGTCTGGGGTCCTTCCCCCATTTTTTCATTGGTTAGATTGTGTGTGTTAATTAGAGAAGGTTTGTTTAGCCTGAGAGAGGGCAGAGTTGAAACAGGATAGCATAAATTTGTAGTGAAGGAAGTCTGAGAGTGTGAGATTTCCTCCAGAGGCGTTCAGAGGAATAAATGCAGGAATACAGCATGCACATGTGGGAATTTAGCCAGGGTCTGGGGTTAGAAGGGCGAGAAGGACAGAGAGAAAGCAGGGTATGTAGATCAAGAGAGGATGACAGGGGAGAGTTGTAGTTTCTGACCACGTTGTCAGGGTCTGGAGCAGGGCTGAGAGAGGAGAGGGAGGAGCATAAAGTGGAATCAAAAGCTGGTTTTTAATAGAGTGCATGTCTCTCCAAAAACAAAGAGTAGATGGAGATGTAGAAGGGGTGAAGCAAGAGAGAGAAAATGAGATGAGGTGGTCAGAGAGAGGAAAGGGGGAAATTGAGAAATCAGAGAGGGAAATGTTTTTAGTGAAAACCAGGTCTAGGTAGTGGCCATCCTTGTGGGTGCTGGCTGCAGTCCACTGTTGAAGGCCAAAAGAAGAGGTTAGAGAGAGAAAGCGGGAAGTCCAAGGGAGAGAGGGGTCATCAAGGTGGCAGTTGAAGTCCTCAAGGAGAAGAACAGGGGAGTGAGAGGAGAGAAAGAAAGAGAGCCAGGATTCAAAGTGAGAAAGGCAGAAGGGGGATGAGTAGAGGAAGGTCGGCGATAGATGACCACCACGTGGACAGGGAGATGAGAGAAGATCTGGACAGTGTGAACCTCAAAGGAGGGAACAGCAAGAGAGGGAGGAATAGGAAAGGTACGGTAATGGCAGAGAGAGGAGAGGAAGAGCCCCATGCCTCCACCTCTGCCATAGGGCGCAGAGTGTGGGAGAAAGAAAGGCCACCATAAGAGAGAGAAGCTTCCAGAGCAGAGTCCGACTGAGTGAGCCAAGTCTCAGTTATAGAAAAGAGGAGCAGAAAGAAAAAGAGAAAAAGAAATCATGCACAGTGAGAACTTGTTAGTGAGGGAGCGAGCATTCCAAAGGGCACAGGAGAAAGGGAGAGAGGAGGGAGGGTGACAGAGGATTATATGAGGTTAGAGGGTTTGACACCAGAAGGAGTAGAAGTTGTAAGTTGGAGGCAAGGACAAGAGCATGTAGAAATAAGACAGGGATCAGGATTGGGAGATATATCCCCAGAAACAAGGAGGAGAAGCACGGAAAGAAGCAGAATGTGTGAGGAGAATTTGTAAGGGTGTGTTTTGGTGCAGGGCGTATAGCTGTGTAGAGTCAGAGGGCGCAGGTAAGAAAGGAGTTCATGTGAACTGAGAAGTGGTGAAGGAAAGAGAGATGGAGATATATGAATAGAGTTAGAATCATAATGAGGCTGGTAGAAGGAAGTGCGTAATTTGAGAATGTGAGGTCATAGCAAATATAAATATATTTGATGGTTCATCTGATGGTTCCAGTAGCTGACTTCTGAGATTTATCTTTGACATGCGCAATACTTACCGTCGTTTGTGAGTGTAATGATTTTATATTTTTGGTCCGATTAAACCTATGTTTTACTTAATTATGCTATTGAGCTTGTGCTCTCCCTTTTTGTTTTGTAGATGCTACAATACAATTGTATATACACATACCATTGGTTAAATGTGTGCACACATGCACGTAATTGTGTGTGTGTGTGTGTGTGTGTATACAAGTGGTTATATATATAAATATTGAACTTATATATAATGCAGCTGAACCCCGTTATAACGCGGTGCTTAGGGTCCACATAATGCAACCGCGTTATAACGGGGATCGCAGAAAAAAAAGGCCGACACGATCAGGGGTTCCGCGTTTGCGGCACCCCCACGCAGGACTTACCCGGAGCAGGATGCTGGGGATCTGACACCACAGGTCAGCCATCGCGGGTGTGTGTCTCCATGTGTGTGCCTGTTACCAATAAAGCTGGATGTTTAAAAGAAGAAAAAAAAAACCCCAGCTGATGTCATTCGCACGATGCCGCTTGAGGAGTTGGGTTGCGTCCTCAGCCTGCATGGTGGTGCCGGGGGAAAGAAAGGTAGGAGATGTTCGGGAGCCACGCTCAGATCGCATTATTGCGGATCCGCGTTTTAGCGGATCACGCTATAACGGGGTTTAGCTGTATATACATATATTTAACCCTTTGGATAATGGGCTGAGGTGCAGTCCGGTTTTATTCTAACCGTGGAAGTTCGGTTGGGCACGGACTTAGCCCCCCCCAAACTCGCCCATCTCTAGTCTAAATTATCTTTATCTTTCAACACACAAGATTAAAGTGCCAGAACATGACAAAACGCCAACATTAGAAGAATCCTAGAGGTCAGTAATATTCAGTGTTCTCATATTGTCTAGTGTTATTTCACTGAAAAAAGGTGACAGGAGCTAGAGGCACTGTCCTTCCCTCTCACATCAAACTGGCTTTTAATTGTGAGCATCCTTTAATCTCTGCTTGCCCGCAGTTTACATCACTCAGCAGTTATCATTTCCCCTGGCCCCATCAGCCACTCTCTCATCACTTTCAGTTAACAGAAGTTCATCAATCACTTTCAATGGATTATGTTTTATCCACCCAACCCCTTCGCTACTTTCCAGCATTAGGTGGTGGAGGATGGATAGATGAATTTGCTTTCAGAAAGTCATGTGGGCTACAGTATTCCCCAAACCTTCCTCACACCACTCTAACATGTCATTTAATAATTAAACTGCATGCAAGGATTCTGATTAATGACATGCAAACAAGCACACGCAGTGGGGCCTATTTATTAATGTGCAGAAGTTGTATTTACATGAAGAAAGGAGCAATATTGCACAGAAATGCATTTCACAGGATTCATTAAACAGTTCTTGCATCTTCAAATTGTACAAGAACGTACAAGAATGTCATTTTAAAAAGTGGTTTTGAGCAATATGCTAATTTTGCATGCAAAATTATGTATTCACTTGCTATTCAATAAGGTACAAGGTTATATTTTAATGGGTAAGCATAGTCAAAAACATTTGCCCCCTCAGTCATGCAAATGATGTTTTGGAGGAGAAGGTGAGTCCATTATAGTTATCTCCCTATCTTTTCATATACAACCACGCTTGTTAATCTCTTTAAGACGTGGGGAGAAGTAGAAAAATACAATTATACATTCAAGCATCAAGCATAGATATTTTTAAAAAAATATTAAATTGCATTAGCACTTTAGTGTGCTTGGAAAATGTCTGGAGGTTCTCACCACAAATTGAAGAGATTAACTATTTTAGGTGTATATAAACAGATTGTAAATCGAACAACAAAAAATGCAAAAAAAATGCACAAAGCAGCACACTGCCCAGGGAGACAGGTGATAAAAAATGTAAAAATATTTATTGTCTAACCAACATTACAAAGAAGGAGGTGTGAACCCTCCTATGCGTTTCACACAACACAGTGCTTTATCAAGGAGTAATTGCCAATAAATATTTTTCAATTTTTTATCACCTGTCTCTCTGGGCAGTGCGCTGCTTTGTGCATTTTTTGTTGTTGCTTGGACCTGTATCTGCGGCTGGACACGTCCCTAAAGAATCCAGTTGGCTCTAGGAGTGGGTAAAATACTCTGAAGAATTATTTCATCTACTGTACATGGACTACAAGAATTACTACAAGCTTTGGTGCGTTTTTGGACTTTTGTTATACAATTATCTGCAGCGAAGTGAGAGTATCATTGTGACACTGTAAATAAAAGCCACCAGCTATATGCCTGGAAAGCCTATGTCTAGTCTGCAGTGCAGCAGTGACTAGGTTAACTTCAGCTGGGAACCTCAGGACAATTAGTTGGATCCCAGCTGCCTAATCAAGGTGTGTTAAAACCCCAGGCTGTAGACACATGGGGGCTGGCTGTTGAGGAGAGAGGAGTAAGCTACTGAAGAGATTACTGAAACAAGGTCTGTTATCAAAGTACATGAATTATGAACTGTCTGTCTCCTGCATAGAAAAGGGTAGCTGCCTGATTTTTACACTGTCTGCTAAGGAGAAACTGTTTTGTTTTGTCTGCTGAAGAAAAAGCCAGTTTTCTTTTTGTTTGCTGATGAAAAGCTATTTTTGTTTTTGTGTGCTGTATATCTTTTAAGGCTAAATAAATAAGCCTTGTCAAGAAACTCGTGTGTGTAGTTGCATGTACCCTGCAACAATCATCATCATTTTTTCTGTTACCTTCAGGAGGTTTAAGAAGTACTGTATTGGATTCTAGTCATTCTCCTAGTAGTACACCCACTCCATAGATAAACCACATCTCTAGGATTCACTTATGGAAAATAATTAATTAATTCCAGGACTGTTGGATCACCCACTACACTCATAGATTGTAAATGGAGTTTACTACAATGGACATTCCCTATTCTCCTGTACCCCATCCACTTCCTGAGAGAACCCAAAATTGTCATGTCCAAGGGAGGTGAGAACAACAAATAGACACATTTTAAAAGAAAGCTGTTGTTTCACATGATTTGTCTGCATACAATAGATACCGTATGGTAGATAATTATTTCATTCCCTTTGGGGAGCAGGTTGGAATAGGGACAGTTAGATTGTAAGGGTTATTACCTTCCGGTTTATGTGGTTTGATTGAACATATTGAGGTTAATATTATATAGGATTGCGCAGTGTCTTTTTTCTCTTGTTATATGTGTGTGTGTGTGTGTGTGTGTGTGTGTGTGTGTGTGTGTGTGTGTGTGGTTGGGGTGTGGTGTGGTGTGTGTGTGTGTGTGTGTGTGTGTGTGTGTGTGTGTACGCAAAAGGTGGCACTGTGTTTTCATTTGCATGTAATTTCCCAGAATCCCTTGCTGCAGTGGAAATGCTGTGTGCTGGGTGATAATGGTGAAAGGCGGGGTTGCAGACCTGTCAAAGACATGCAAATGAGCATACAGTAATATTTCCATTTGCTATATGCTTTGCTGCTGGGGTTTTTTGTCACTTTTTTACCCACCATAATTTAAATAAGTATGGTAAAACCTATCCTTGCTTAATTTTTGCATAGCCAGTATAACCAACCCCACACTGCAGAGACCCATTAAGGTTGAAACAGTCTGTCTGTGGGTGGGTTTATTGGCTATGCATCTTAACCCTGGCTGTGCTCAAAGCTGTGACCATGCAGCAAGCTTAAGCCTATAGGACAGGGGTGGGCAACCTATTTTTCAATGTAGCCACAGGTGTGGTGAATTAGAAGTGAAAATAGCCACACCATGTAAAAATTAAGGTATTTTGTTGCGCATGCGAAAATTTTAAACAACACACACTGTTTGAACAAGTTTATAAATTCTCCCACCGCAACCACCCTCATCCTCTCACCCCCCTCTTCATCCTCCTCTCACGCCACCACCACTACCCTCCGCATCATCATCACCTCACCCCCTCATCACCATCTCATTTAATCCCCATCATCATCATCTCCCCTCAGCACCCTATATCTCCCCCAGTCCCTTTCAGCAGTCCCCCTCATCATCAAGCACGCCTCCCCCCCCTGTCCTATGCATAGGGCACATAGGAGGGTGCATAACACGCGGGGTGTAGGGCAGGGGAACTGTGGCAGCGGGAGGGGGTAACTCCGCAGCAGCAGTGGGGGCATTGTGGGTGCCGGTGTGGGCAGGCTTGGTGCAGCTGTGGGGGTGGGGGGGTGGTCTGGGCAGCATGGGAGGGGATGATGAGGGCTGCGTGAGAGGGGGTGATGAGGGCAGCACGAGAGGGGAGGGTCAGGGCAGTGCGAGAGGGGAGGGTCAGGGCAGCGTGAGAGGGGAGGGTCAGGGCAGTGCGAGAGGGGAGGGTCAGGGCAGTCTGGGGGGAGATCTGGGCAGCCTGAGAGGGGGTGGTCTGGGAGCATGAAGGCAGCATGAGTGGGGATCTGGGCAGCAGGAGAGGACATCAGGGGGGGTCGGGGTACCTGGGCATGGGGGGGGGTATCCTAAGCCTGGTGGTGAGTGCTTATGCAGGCTGTGGGGGTTTAAAGAGGCTGTGCTGGGGGCTGCTCCCCGGGTCTATGGCTCATGGTCGAGCTGATCAGTGCAGCCAAAGTCACTCTCAACCCCCTAACAGTGGCTGGAGCTGGCTGGCTTCTCCCTCCCAGCACAGCTGAGGAGCAGGCACCGGAGTGACTCAAAAGTAGAAAAGAGAGGAGAGAGACGAAAGAGAGAGAATAAAAGAGAGAGAAAAAAACAAGAGAGGAGAGAGAGAGAGAGAGAGAGAGAGAGACGAAGAGAGATAAGAGAGAGAGAGAGAGAAAAACGGTCTAGCTTACCAGCTCTCTCTTATCTCTCCAATACGCTCTTCCCACCCTCTTTCTCTCTCTCCCAACCTGGTCTGTCACCCTCACCCACTCTCTCGTTTTATCTTAAACTGCACTATCCTACACTGAAATAACCGATTCTGCTTTCGTCAGATCTGACCTCAAGTTTCACACGGGAGACAGCGGAAGACATTAGGGGAAAACCACCTCCCTCCAGTATAGTGCCTTGAGGCGGAACTGCCGGATCAGGTAAAGATCAAGGATTTGTGGATTGCTGCCTTTGGAAATGTTATGAGGGGGCATCCATGACACTGGTTAATTGGGTTTACGAAGTCAGTCACGTCTGGCTTTTTTTTTGGTTGCGGGTTAGTGAGGGAACACACACCACACAAACACACACACACACACACACACACACACACACACACACACACACGCATTTGAGTTTGACATGCTTGCTGTAGAGGGTTTTTGTCCCTTTTTTTTACCCACCATAGCTTAACTAAGTATGGTAAAACCTATCCTTGCTTCATTTTTGCATAGCCAGTGTAACCAACCCCACACTGAGGAGACCCATTAAGGTCGAAATGGCTGTCTGTGGGTGGGTTTACTGGCTATGCATCTTAACTCTGGCTGTGCTTAAAGCTGTGACCATGCAGCAAGCTTAAGCCTATAGGGAACCATGTTGAATGGTTTTGAAGCAAAAGGTGGCACGGTGTGCTCATTTGCATGCCATTTCCCAGAATCCCTTGCTGTAGTGGAAGTGCTGTGTGCTTGGTGATAATGGTGAAAGGTGGGGTTGCAGACCTGTCTAAGACATGCAAATGAGCATACAGTAATATTTCCAGTTTCTATATAATATATATATATATATAATATCTATATATATAAATCTATATATATATATAGTCCTATATCTATATATATTATAATTATATATAATAACTATATATATTATACAGTGATTCGACAATTATTATATACACTTTACAACGCCCGGGGCGTGTGTGTTTAACCCCGGGCGAGGAAATAATTGGCCCACAGCAGAACACCGTGTGTTTTTTATACAGTTTCCCGCGATCCGCGCTGCTGTTTTTCCGCGATCGCGCTGGAGAAAAAAACCGGAAGGGGTGATGGTGTGAGGGAGATTCACCCACGCCTCCGGCTATCTGAGTGGTGCTTTCGACCCTCCCCCACGCCTTACGCAATGCTTTCCTCCTCATCGCTTCCACGCCTCCCCCTTCCGGCAGACCAGCCCCTTCCACGCCTTCTGCCTCAGGCCCCGTGCGGGCCATCTGTTGCCCCCCCCTCCCATCGGTGGCAATCGCGCCCCCCCCCCCCCCTCACCACCCCCGGCTTACCTCACCTTCTAACCCCTATTACAAATCTCCTCCCGGCCTCAGTGACCCCCCACCTCACCCCAATCTCTCCGTCCATCAGTGAACCCCCACCATACACACCAATCCTCCCTCATGCCTTACTACAGTTGACCCACCCCTCCACCCCCAATACTCTCCGGCCCTACGTTACCCCAAATCTCTCCGGCCCAGTGAACCCCCCTCGCACCGAACCCCAATCTCCCCCCGACCACATCCTCCAAATCTCCCCACCTATCCCAGATCTCACCTCCAATCCGTGCTCCCCGGAACCCGCGTTACCAGCGCATACACTAGCCCCCCGCCACTAATCCCTCTCCCTGTGTCCGGGATCCTTACGCCACCACGGTGACCCGCCCAGCAACAGAGCCGCCCAGAGGCCCGAGGTGTGACACCCGGCCTTCCGCTTCCTCACCTACGGCTTTCACAGAGACGCAGGAGACCCACGCGATCCCCGGTGGGAGTAGGGGGGAGTGTGTGTGTGTGTGTGGTGTGTGTGTGTTTGTGTGTGGGTGTGGTGTGTGGTGTTTGTGGTTGGTTTGTGTGGTGTGTGTGTGTGTGTTGTTGTCCGGGGGCGGAGCTCGTGTGATGTGTAGTTGATATGTGTGTGTGTGTGTGTGTGTGTGTGTGTGTGTGTGTGTGTGTGTGTGTGTGTGTGTGTGTGTTGGGGGGGAGGGGGGAGAGAGACCACAAGTAGTCAGTCACCTACCTACCCAGTCACCTACCTACCCAGTCACCTACCTCCCCACCCAGTCAGTCACCTACCCACCCAGTCAGTCAGTCACCTAAAGGTCAGTCAGTCACCTACCCGAAGTCAGTCAGTCACCTACACACCCACCCAGTCAGTCAGTCACCTACCCACCCACCCAGTCAGTCAGTCACCTACCCAATGTCAGTCAGTCACCTAACGTCAGTCAGTCACCCAGTCAGTCAGTCACCTACCCACCCAGTCAGTCAGTCACCTACCCACCTACCCACTCACCCAGTCAGTCAGTCACCTACCCACCCACCCAGTCAGTCAGTCACCTAAAGTCAGTCACCTACCACCCACCCAGTCAGTCAGTCACCTAAAGTCAGTCAGTCACCTAAGTCAGTCAGTCACCTAACCCAGTCAGTAATCTACCCACCCACCCAGTCAGTAAGTCACCTACCCACTCACCCAGTCAGTCAGTCAGTCACCTACCCAAAGTCAGTCACCTACCCACCCACCCAGTCAGTCAGTCACCTAAAGTCAGTCAGTCACCTAAGTCAGTCAGTCACCTAACCCAGTCAGTCACCTACCCACCCACCCAGTCAGTCAGTCACCTACCTAAAAGTCAGTCACCTACCTACCTACCCACCCACCCAGTCAGTCAGTCACGTACCAATCTCTCCCGGCCTCCGTGACCCGCCTCACCCCAATCTCTCCCGGCCTCAGTGACCCCCCCTCACCCCAATCTCTCCCGGCCTCAGTGACCCCCCCCCCTCACCCCAATTATAGAGAGAGTGTGTGGGGAGAGAGAGGGAGAAGAGAGATATTGGGGGGAGGAGAAAGAGTGTGTGGGGGTGGGAGATAGATAGAGTGTTTGTGGGGAGATGTGTGAAGAGACTGTTGGGGGGATAGCGAAGTGTGGGGGGGAGATAGAGAGATTGTTTTTGTTTCTCTCGCTCTCTTTTTTTTTTTGTTCGCCTCTCTCTTTTGTTTTTTTGCTCTCTTTCTCTGTTTTCTTTTCCTTCGTTTAGCTAGTGTGCGGTCTCTCCCTCTTTTCTTTGGCTCTCTCTCGCTTGTGCTTTTCTCGCTCTCATTTTTTTTTTCTCTCTCGTGTTGGTTTGCTCTCTCGCTTTTGGGGGTTCTCCTCTTTTATTTTTTTTTCATCTCGCTCTCGTGTGGTTTCTCCTCTCTTTCTTTTTTTTTTCTCTCTTTCTTTTTATTTTAACTCATATCTCTTTTTTTTATTTATTTTTTTTGAATTGACTCTTCTCTCTTCTTTTTTCTTCCTTCTCTTTTTACTTGTATTTCTCTCTCCTCATTTTCAGGTTTTTTTCCCTCGTCTCTTGTTTTGTTCTCTCTCACCATAGGCAATAGCGAATAAAAACCCCGAGGGACAGTCGACAGAAACAAGAAAGCTCTTTTTTTCTCTTTCTCTCTCTTTTTTTCTTCTCTTTCTCTCTGTTTTAGTTTCTTCATTCTCTCTTTTGTGTTGTCTCTTTCCGCTCTTTTTTTCTCTTCCTCTTTTTTGTCTCTCTCTCTCTCTTTCCTTTCTCTTTCTCTCTCTTTGCCTGGTCTCTCTTTTTTCCTCTCATCTCTTTTTTTCAGCTTGTCTCTTCCTTTTTATTCTCTTTCTCTCTTTTTTTCTGGACTTATTCTCTACTTTTGTTATTTTTCTCATTCTCTTTCTCATCGCGTGGGGGAGAGGAGGAGAGATGATGGAAACTGACATGACTGGTTAGGTGCTGACTCACTGCTTGGGTACTGACTGACTGACTACTGACTGGGTAGGTACTGCTGACTGACGGGTGGTAGGTGACTGATTACTGACTGGGTAGGTTGACTGGGTGGGTGACTGACTGACTGGATCAAGTTGACTGACTGACTGTGTAAGTACTGGACTGACTGGGTAGGTGACTGCTGACTTGTTGGGTGGTGGGTAGGTATGTAAGTGGGTGACTTGACTGGGTGGGTGGGTTGACGACTTGGTTGTGGGGTGACTGACTTTTGGGTGACGCGTGGTGACTGACTGGTGGTGCTGACTTGGTTGGAAATGACTGACTTGTTGGGTGGTTACTGACTTGTTGGACTGCTTCCCCCCCCACACTCTCTTTCTCTCTCCCCCACAATCTCTCTCTCTCTCTCTCTCTGTCCGCCACACTCTCTCACACTCTGGATCTGGATCTCTTATTTACCCTATATATCTGAACTGCCCTATACTACACCAAAATAACCTATACTGCTTTCTTCCAGATCTGACTCAAGCTTCACACGGAAGACATCGGAACCCCCCCTAACCCAGAAGACAGGTAGGGAACACATCCCCTCCAATGTATAACATTGTGGGAATGAGGGTATCTGGACATTGAGGGACTGCGGATCAGGTAAGATCCCAGGCGGGATTGCTGCTTTAGATATTGTGAAGCGGGGACGTCCAGACACTGGTTAAGGGGTTCAGGAAACTAGTCATTCACACCTGACTTTTAATTCTAGATCCAACATTTACACACACACACACACGTAACAAGGACTAATTGTAGTATAATGTAATACAATAAATACATTTATGTCAAAAACGAATGTTCTGACTAGGAATTTATTAAATGTATTTTATTTATATATTTTATTTTAAAGCGGGGTTGGGGGTGGGACTAGGGGCGGAGTTGGGGGCGGGACTAGGGGCAGAGTTGGGGCGGGACTAGGTGGCGAGTAGATTTTTTGATTGGGCGAGTAGATTTTTGGGTGATTTGTCGAACACTGTATATATGTATATACACTCATGTATTTTGCGTTGCAATGCCTCATTCCTTTTTCCATCATGCATAAGGAGTACTGACAATTAGGGTGGTGAGTAACTGCTTTGGAAAACCAATTCATCAAATCGCTTCACTTAAAAAAGACATTGCAATCAAAATGTGAGGTGAATACTGATAAATGGGAAGGATCAGATGTAACCGTTAGTCCATCATGAATGATCTTTCGTCCATCTGCAACTTATTATACAGTTTCCTATCTGTACTTCTGCCCCAACCTTTATAGTCTTGAATAAAATATGTTATCTGAAACAGAGGTTGGAAAGTATGCATAGCTGGCATTAACCAGTTTTCCTCCTGCATGGTACAGGATGTTGATGCACAAGGCAGCAGAAAACAGTGCTGATACATAACACAGCATGCACACTCCTAACATCAATGAAACGTTTTTATTCCAGTGGAGAGAGTGACAGCTAGCATGCTGAAAATTTTCAGTATATATTTCTGCACCATTTGCTTAGAGAGGAGGTCCCTCGTAAGATCAAAATGAACAAATCGCATTGGCATGTTTATTAGGTTCAACGTAGGGGGTATTTTGTATTAATATTGACATTTGTTTGTGCTCCAAATGTTTTGGAAGGTGTTTACAATCTTTGTCGAATCTCTTTTGGGATAAAATTGTTTTCTTTTCATTGTTTGTAAAGTAATTTTGAGGCCATGATACCAGATTAGATTAGAAATACAGAGCGCTTGTTAAAAATAAAAAGATTTAATTGGAATTAAATAGGTAAAATGTTTACTTTGGAATTTAATTTCTCAAAGGAAGTCTGTAACCCCTCTCTTATATACTGTATCTCAGACTAACATCTACTGCTGAGACGAGGGCCTGAGTCCTCCATCTATATACCTTACCCCACACATTGCTGTAGACAGGCTTGCCACCACTCCAAGTTCGACCCACAGACTACGGGTTTTGGCGATATACCTCCGGGCTACGGGTTTGCCTGTTAATCTCCGGGTGGCGGCGAGGTGCGATGGTGTCTCCCAGCATCCTCCTGCATCTCCTCCTGCAACTACCGTGAACATGGCTGTGTGGTGTCAAATGACGCTGCGTTTGGATGACAATGGAACGCTACGTGATGTCACAGTGTCATGTGACACCCATAGCCATGGTAACAGGATGCTACGTGATGTCCCGTTGCTACGCGGCGTCAAGTTGCCATGACAACTTGACACAGCGTAACGTCATATCGTCCCGTTGTCACGGCAACGCGGTGTTGTTTGATGTTGCACAGCTATGTTCACTAGAGTTGCACGAGGTGATGAAGGAGAATGTCATTTTTAATGGTGTTTTAAATAGTTTATTTCAGGGGGAGGTTGCTTGCTTTTTAATAGTGGCTTCTTTTTGATAGTTGGATTTTGTCTAAAGGCGTTAACTTTGAGCTTTCATTTACTTATTCATGGTTTTGTTTTGGTGTTTTAATTGTTAATTGTGGAATTTATTTTGGATTGGATTAATTGATTGGTGGTAATTTAGTTCTTTTTACTTCTTTATTTTTTGTAATTTCTCATTGTTTTGATTGCATTGGATCTTGTTTGTGATTGGGTTTTTTTTAGGTTGACCATTGACTGGCATAGTGTTAAAACAGTTAAATCATGCCCATATTATATGGGCATGGTGTGCCCACTGTGCAATTCAATTGTTTTATTGGCATTTGTTATCTATTTAATTGGCTATGTGCTGTGTTTGATTTGGCTATGTAATGTTTTTATTTGGGCCTGTTTTTTTAATCCTTTACCATTTCTTGCTATAGTGGTAAATGATGCCCATATTATATGAGCATGATGTACCCACTGTACCAATGAATGGGTGAAGGGTGGGGGTAGTTGCCTGGGGAGGGTAGTTAGGCCTCCTGGGTGGGTAGTGGCAGAGGGTGGGTTAACATCTTAATTACTATAGCGGCTACTAACCGCTAAGGTGATTAAGGGGTTAGGGGACATTAGATTGTATTTTTTTTAATGTACTGTATTGTTTGTAGCAACGGATGACATGGACGGTGATGAGGCCGACCTTCATCGTGGTAGCCTGGCAGTGGTGAGTGCAAGATTCATTTACTTGCATCTTTGACGTGGAGTTCAGCTGACCCTGACGGAGAGGATCTTTTCAATACTACTGAAGCAGCTAAGATGAATCAATTTTTGCTGACATTGATTTACTATCCTGTAAGTGCAATCATTTATAGCAGGATTTTTGCCTATACTATATACAGATTACACTGTTTTTTTTCTTTTTCTATCTCTCCTGTGAGCTTTAGGTCCCATTTTTCCTTATGCTAAAGAAGTTCAATGCTTGTCACCATTTTGTTTTTGATATGGCATTCCTTTGCCTAGCAGACGGAGCTGCCCTACATCTCACCAGGACATGGTTACAGGGGTGTACTCTCACTGGAGTATCCATATCCTGTCACCCTGTGCAGAGTACTCCAGGTCCCTACCTATTGGATGCCGGTGTACTTGTGGACCTGTTATTTGAGCAGCTCCAAGATGATACTCCGAGGCCCATATCCAAGGAACGTCACATGAAGTTTCATGCACATCCCATTTATTGGCTGGGACACACCTCACCCTCATAGTGCGGTCCTATTCTAAATAAGAGACACGTTCCCTCACTGTAAAACAACAAAGGTGGCCATGCATCTCTACACATATAGTTCCACATTTAAACAGGATGCTATACATTGAGACCAAAACCGCTTACTCTCTTCCTGGGAACCTGAACCTAGAAGCATCTACAGCTGTAAGGAATCCACACCTTGGTTTACTGCTTACCTTGCCTTACAGACCTGTGCAGTTCTGGAACACTCCCCATGATATATTCTGCAGCTGTGCAAGCTATTACTGCAGCCCCAGCCTGGGCTCAGTCATTAGAGCAATGCTATCACACGCCCCTTTTGCTATAGGTTTGCTGACCTTTAAATACAGCTTTCTCACAATGCTTCTCTGCCGAGCATAATCCTTTCTGGATGTCACATGTGTTTTGCCACAAGCCCTAGGCTTGTTATCTCTCATTAAGTTTCTATGTTCTTGTCCCATGTTCCATGTTCCTAGTTCAAGTCCTGATTCCTGTGCTGAAGCAGAGGACTCTCCAGTGTTACTTCAGCTTCCTGTTTCCTGAGGCCTGCTGTCCTTCCATAGCAGAGGCCTGTCTACTGGTTCCTGGGGCCTGCTGCGCTCTCTCCATTGCAGAGGCCGTGTCCTGGTTCCTGTGCTGAAGGGGAGGACGCTCCAGTATTTACTTCAGCTCCCTGTTTCCTGAGGCCTGCTGCCCTTCCCTTAGCAGAGGCCGGTCTATGAATCCTGAGGTCTGTAGCTCTCTCTCTCCTTACACAGGCTCGTTCTGGACTCTTGCGCTGAAGCACTGGTTTACCAGTGCTGCCAGGCGGTGTGCCCACTCCGGTCTGCTTATATCTTCCTGAGACCGGTACCATGGGCCATGGTCGCTGCACGCGCAGAACCCGCTCCCGCCCTGCAGCTATTACGCTGAAGCAGGACCTAGTTGACTTCCTGTTACAGAAACCCCGCTTGGATAACGTTTACCCTGATGTCTCCTATCCTGAACCTGGCTCGTCCATTGACTACGCTGCTCTCTCCAGTCCCGACCCTGCTATGTACGACTACGAATTGCGCAATCCGGATCAGCCTGCGGGGTTTAAGGTCGGTGCTTATACAACCCCACCTCAGCCACGCGGTCCGACCCTGGTTTGTGGCGAGCACAACCGTGACAGTATGCTCGGCCTTATCATTGGATATACTCGTAGTACGACAAAACCCTCTGTTCATGTTCGCTCACCTCAAGACATGCTCCGTGTACTTTCCCTAACATTGGACATTTGCATAAAAGAACAGGACCCCCTCCTCGCCAGCTACGCTGCCGCTTGGCAGTCCCCCTGTACTGCCAGTCCTGTTGCTAAACCTGTGGGGGTACCTCCCTCTCCGGGAAATGACCAAACTGTCCCACTATCACTGCCCCCTAAGGTAGAAACTGCCACGGTCTCTAGCCCTTATTGCTCCTCCTGTTACTTAGACCCCAAGGATACGTCTACGTTAACCCCTGCCAATCAGCCCTGTGAGGTTCCTATAAAGTATACGTGTATTTCCCAAGCCGAAACTATGGCTTTAGTCTCTGAGAATGAAACCCGCCTACCCTCAATTTCTAACTTTAAATCCCTAAGTTTTTTTCCCAAGGTCATTCCTGTATTAACCCCAACGGGGCAGCCCTATGAGTCTCCTTTGGTATTTCCCTGTTGTTCGCCAGCCAAGGTCACGCCCTTAACTCCTGAAGAGGAACTCCTTGTGTCCCCAATTTCAGAGGCAAATCTCCCTCTTTTTGTCTCTCAGCTGCCATCTGCATTTACCACTATAAACCCTTGCCGCCCTCAGGCTAATACGTCCTTTCTAGCGTCTGAGAATCAAACCCCAAATGTGACAGCAGAGGTTGCACTGAATGTCTCCTCTAAGGTTGCGGAGTCCTTAGATATTCTTTGCTATAATTCCCCTGTTTCAGCTCAAGTTTCCCCTGTCGTGTTCCCTGAAACTTCTCCTAAAATACGGATTTCAGTTAAATGTATTCAGGAACCAGGTTTTTCCATAAGCCTGTTTGCAGAATCCCCACTCCCAGGTATTTCGCTGACCCAGTCTGTCCCTCTAAGAGCTGAGATCCCTGCTTCAGCGCATAGTCCCTTTGTAATGGTATCTGTACTTGTTTCTGGTGTCCCAGACACTCCTTCCCAAGTACCCACTTCAGAGACCAGCACAGTTGTGATTGCCTCCCTTGTACTGTCTGTGCTCTCCTCTTCTCAAACCCTAGGGTTAAAGCGAACAGTGGTCTTTATGCCCCTCCTGATGCTCATGTTGTTGAGTTCCCAGGAATTTTTGCTGACACACTGCTCCCACTCAAAAGTGATGCTTTTTCTAATGTGCTAGCTGGAAGCCTGTACACAGTTTTTCCCCTCTCTGAAATTTGCCTTGTCAGTTCCGCTACTCAGAGAGGTAAAAAATTTCCTTCAGATTCTGAATTTCTTCCCTTAAAGGCCGCCCTTGATTTTGGTCCCCCTGATGCCTCTGTCCAAGAAACCCCTCAAGAGATAAGCGTATCTGTCATTAACCCCTTAGTACAGTCAGAGACCATCCTGCCTACATTACAAACTCTGGTGTTTAAATCTAAGCTATTTTGTTATCCTTCCTTTGCTAAACCTCAGTCCCTTAGCACTGTATCTAAATGTACTCCAGCATCCGTTGGGTTACTCTGGGCTGAAATTAAAACTCCTGTGTTTAAGGGCACCTTTCACACATGTCCAGCAAACCTAGAACTTCCCTGATTGCTTCTAAGTCACATACCACTGTATCTGATTTCCCCACTAGTGCAACCCAGACACCCACATCACTGCCTAGCAGTTCCGTTATCAGAATTTTCGCACTAGTAAGCATACTTCCTTCTGATCTTGTCATGACTAGTACCCCTGTTAGGGTCCTTGCAGTTTTGGATAAGACTCCTTTTCCTTCTAAGGTTTCTGCCACTAAGAATTTCCCCAGTTCTAATTTACCGCTTATTGTCTCTCTAACTCCCATCATTACTCCAACTCTACCCGTCACTGATTCCCAGGTACCAGCTCCTGACGCTAGTTCTTCTCCTACCAGTGTCCCTGCAGTCCTAGATGTTCCTGTTATAGATACTCAGGCTCCTGTTCCGGATTCTATTCCTCTGCTCACTGTCCCTGCTCTGTCTGATTCTCAAGGTCCAGATATTAAAGCCCCAGTGCCTATTCCTACTCTCCAGACAATATTATCTCTCTCTGAGGTTTCTACAGTATTTGGGAGCTCCACTGCTGATTGCTTCTCTGCCCCTGCGAACCCATGGTTATTCCTCTCGGAACCTTCTGTTGCTCCTGTTATTTCCTCTGTCTTGGAAATACTCAGTACGTACCCCAAGATTTCGGTCTCTACGCCTGGTTAACTGCTTGCCTTGTCATCTTCCATCCCTGGCAATACCCCCACCCACCCTATACCCTCGCTGACCACTACCTGGAAAACTTCTGGAGGAGAAGCTCCTCTCAAATTCCTACGTTCAGATGTCAGCAAAGACTTTGTCTACCCGAAGGGTCGCCATGGTACACTTGATCAACTATCGGTGCCACTTGTCCTGAACCCTGGTACCTTTACTAGGGACTGGGCCCCCCAGCGGGGGTCCTTCTGTCGTTTCTGCTCCGGAACCCCCTGGTTCCTCACAGCCTTGGATTTCCAAGCCATTTCGCCTGGCAAGCCACGTACCAGTGGCTTCTCTACCGCCACTCTCATTTCCTAGAACAGTACTCATCAAGGAACTGCTCGTTTACAGACTCCCTTCCCGCCTAAATCACTTTAGGATCAACTCAGTGTCCCCGAAACCCATGGATAGTCCTGTCTGGCCGCAGTTCTCACCGGGGGGTGGGGGTACGCAAAAGAGTGCCCACGAATCTCTGGACCATGATTCTACCCCCAATCCTAGACAGTTCAAGAACAATTCCAGGTCCCCCAACTCTATGAGTGGTCATATTCGCCCGGAGGTTTCACGTGAAGGGGGGGTACTGTAAGGAATCCACACCTCGGTTTACTGCTTACCTTGCCTTACAGACCTGTGCAGTCCTGGAACACTCCCCATGATATATTCTGCAGCTGTGCAATCTATTACTGCAGCCCCAGCCTGGGCTCAGTCATTAGAGCAATGCTATCACACGCCCCTTTTGCTATAGGTTCGCTGACCTTTAAATACAGCTTTCCCACAATGCATCTCTGTCGAGCATAATCCTTTCTGGATGTCACATGTGTTTTGCCACAAGCACTAGGCTTGTTATCTCTCGTTAAGTTTCTATGTTCTTGTCCCATGTTCCATGTTCCTAGTTCATGTCCTGGTTCCTGTGCTGAAGCGGAGGACTCTCCAGTGTTACTTCAGCTTCCTGTTTCCTGAGGCCTGCTGTCCTTCCATAGCAGAGGCCTGTCTACTGGTTCCTGGGGCCTGCTGCTCTCTTTCCATTGCAGAGGCCGTGTCCTGGTTCCTGTGCTGAAGCAGAAGACGCTCCAGTATTTACTTCAGCTCCCTGTTTCCTGAGGCCTGCTGCCCTTCCCTTAGCAGAGGCCGGTCTACGAGTCCTGAGGTCTGTAGCTCTCTCTCCTTGCACAGGCTCGTTCTGGACTCTTGCGCTGAAGCACTGGTTTACCAGTGCTGCCAGGCAGTGTGCCCACTCCGCTTTGCCTATCCCTTCCTGAGACCGGTACCATGGGCCATGGTCGCCGCACGCGCAGAACCCGCTCCCGCCCTGCAGCTATTACGCTGAAGCGGGACCTAGTTGACTTCCTCTTACCGAAACTCCGCTTGGATAACGTTTACCCTGATGTCTCCTATCCTGAACCTGGCTCATCCATTGACTATGCTGCTCTCTCCAGTCCCGACCCTGCTATGTACGGCTACAAACTGCAGAATCCGGATTAGCCTGCGCGGTCTAAGGTCGGTGCTTATACAACCCCACCTCAGCCACGCGGTCCGACCCTGGTTTGTGGCGAGCACAACCGTGACAACAGCTCCATATATACCAACTTGTGACATCATAGGTCACCAAGCCTACAGTGGGAGGGGTTCGAATTATACTTGATATTTTGTACCACTTGACAGGCTAAACACCTACTAGAAGGTGCGAGTTGTTCGGTTTCTGTCTAGTCACCAAGAATCATGTGAGGGGTGTTACACTGCAGCAACCCATACAGTTAACCATCTAAGGCCCTTAACCCCTTAAGTGAACAGAGTAATCCCTATGGGGAGTTACAGTTGTAAAACTGAGGACTCTGTGTATCAAGAGATACATGTGCGCTGACACAATTGCATAAACAAATCAGCATTTTTTTTTCTGTCTGAAACGTGACATTTATAAACTGTTTTAGAACTTGGCTCATGCTGCTAAAAAAAAAATACTTGCGGCACATTTAAGGTGATGGAGAAAACCATCAAGAAAAGTAACAAAAGCCGTACATGTTTTTTTTAACACAAACATCTGCACCAATATGCATATGTAACTCTGCAATAACTCCTCCCACTTGCTCCATAAATCCTTCATCTTGTCGCAGACACAGACAGCCACGAAAATTGCGTGACTAAGATTAATACAGACACTGCCTGCTGCAGGAATATTTCAATGCAATTTGTGATAAAATAACGACTGTGCGCCAACTTTTTGCATTTGATACATAGAGCCCTGAGTGTTTTATGATAAACAGTAGGACATGAACATTTCATAAATACACATCTTAAAAATGTATGGCGTGTGTTTGTCTCAGTGCGGGGTCTGATTTTTGGAAGATACAGGCATGTCTTTAAAAACATACCACAAGAGTAAATGCACCTTAAATCTCATTAACATTAACATTGGTCAGGTTAATATTCTGTGATAAATTGACTGCTGATAATACCACAGATGTGCAAAGCAGACAGCTGAGTTGCAACCATGTGACTCATTATAAGCACACTGCACATTTCAGAGGCTAGGACAGTTGACAGGATGTTCCTGGAAACCATCTGGGAGCCTTCTGTGATGTAAAGATGTCCTGGAAAAAAATCCATACAGCCTTTTTGAGTTTCTGATATACTGCATAACGCAGCAGACTTGAGTCTAAAAGAGAGGTTGCAAATGTACCAGTCCATGAGCGTCTGTTAGTTATTTCCCAGGAAAGTGGGGGACCAAACTTTTTCTTTGGCACCTTGCGACCCCTTGTTTTTCCTCTTTCTCCTTTTTATACTCTCTTCTTCCCTATTCTTTCTCCTGTCTCTCCTCTATACATATTATATATATCACACAAGTTGGCAAAACTAGTGAATATTAAACTTTTGCCGCTCATCAGATGTTCGCAAACTCGTCAACATTCTCAAAAAATTGCTAAGCTTTAGCAACTAATGATGCACTCACTGCACATTCTGGCGTGAAAAGTGCCCTTTCAGCCAATTTGCTTCAAATGTTTTACTGCAAATACGATAAATAGGGCACAGCTGCACAGAGATAGACTTGTAGTGTATTAGAGTCGTTAGATGGGAATTGAAATCTACTGGGCTGCCTAAGGCCTCGGCCACAGTGCAAGCGTGCGCGTTGGCGCGACATCACGCTCGCCTCAAACAGGAGAGATTTCTGTCCTGCAGGCAGAGACGACGGAGAGGCGTGTCAGGGGTGCAGCCGTGATGTCAGGAAGCTGGTTTGCTCTCATTGCCCTAAGGCCGGCCCTGCGGTTTATTCATAGGTCTAACATTCTAGATATTTACAGAAATGTATGTAATTTGCATTATTCTCATTGTACGTGTTAAAGTTGCGTCTGGTAAGAGGTCGTTTTCAAAGTTGAAAATTATTTTATTTTTTTAATGTATTTACGCTCTTTTATGTCACAGGAACGTCTTGTTGGATTAGCATTGATTTCAATTAAACATAAAACAGACAGAGATTCAGATTATAGTGATCTGATTGAGGACTTTACTTCCAATAAGGCTCAAACTTACATGCCAACAAATATACCATTGAATTTGATTATTCAATTAACTGGCCATTAGCAGCTATCCTATTATGATCTTCTTGTAACGCGCCTTTTTTTTCTTGGCAAGAACATTACGTTTGACGTGTAACTTAGAGTGCAGTGTTGATATAATGTTAATGCCAAGGGGTCTGTCGTGCGCTTCGGTGCAATTAATTACCCTCCATTTTCCTGATACTCCCTGACGGCGGCTACCCTCCATTTTCTTGATATAATGTTACATGCATTGTGTCAATTGTAATATTCTTCACTCCAGTTGTAATAAATATTGATTACACTGAATGTATTATGATACTTTCCTTGTCGCTTCATCGACAGAGTAAAGTGAAATTGAAATCAGAAATGCCCGACTTGCTACGTTGCTCATTGGTCATCAAATTCAAACCTCTAAATTACCCGGGGGCCCCAAGGCCCTGATAATTTCCTCAATTCCTCTGTATGTAAAGGTACTAGAGCAGGGGAGCGCAAACTTTTGCTGCTGCGCCCCCGTCTTTGTTGCTCTGGCTCTCGCGTCCCCCGCCTACTTTACATCCGCGTCAAATGACAATGCAGGGTCATGTCACGTGACTCGCAGCGTCATTTGACACGTGTGATGTTACATGGCACCGCAGTGGTATTTGACGCTGCGTTGCCATGATGATGCATCACATAGCCGGCTCAATCCCGGTAAGTGGAGTGTTGCAGGGGCCTCACGCGATCCCCTGGCATTTAATTTAAATGCCTTGGGGAACAGCCACCTGCACCCCCCCAGAAAAATATTGCTGCCCCCCCAGTTTGTGCACCCTTGTACTAGAGGACAACAGTGTCCAGTGTCAACTGCGCTTATGAGGGAACAATCTGATTACTCCAGCATTACACACAGGAATGGATGCTATAGCATCGCTCATATTGCTCATATTGATGTAAAACGGGCGAAAATGGTAAACATTTGCTGCAAAATGGGTTTGTTTCTTTGCATTGAAATTATCGTGAACACTTGTGAATATGCAAATCTCCTGAAAAATAATACAAATGTTAATGAAGCAACCTGAATTTGCTCATTTCTCCACTTTCTCGCTCTCACTCTCCCAATAGTAACACTTGCTTGAAGAAGGACCCTTGATTACGCTTAGCTTGCAATTGTCTTGTAACATCAGTTAGCTATTATCATCATCGCCATACATTTTGTATTATTTTTAAGGGAGACAGTTTTTTTTTTTGCTTCAGTAAGCCATATAACGGTACCATCTTCCACATGCTAAGAGTAAGATGAAACGCACGCAGAGGGGGGCATTAGCGATTTGCCCTCCAGTCCTGACCATCTACAGCAGACATTGATGACTAAGTTATTATTTTCTAGCCAGTTTGTAGATCTTGGTATCTAAACACTGTGTGATGTTGTGAAGATTTAAAAAAGCTTAAGGAGGGAGAATGGATGTGATTTTGATTTTTGTGTCTTTTAGAGGAAAGAAACTAAGGGCCTCATGCAGTAAGCGACGATTATGTGAAATCGGCAAGCTTATCGATTAGTCATGTTATTGGCGTTTTTCCCTCTCCGTATGCAGTAAGTGCCGAATACATTCAAAATCAACCCGAAAACAAATCCGCCCACTCTCACGATGATGAGCCGATCACACACAGGTGTATCGGCGTGCGTGGCGGGGTGCTGTTAGGTTGCACAATCACAAATCTTGCTGAATCAGGCGAAACAAGCATGTTTTTGATTGCGCGCCATATTTAAAGGCAACGTGTACTGCTAATCATTCTCTGTGTTGTTGGGAGTGAGAGAGAGAGAGAGACGCACAGAGCTGGACGATTGAAGATTTGCATATTGACTGAGAGACTTGTTGTGTATTGGGTGAGCTTTGTCCTTTGTTGTTTTGTTTACATCTTTGTCTTGTTTTATATGTGGAAGTGGGTCGTGTGATTGCCTGTACATTTCTTGTCTGTTTTTTGTGAGTGCTGGAAGTATGCCCGCAAAGCGTGGGAAGAGTGATGCTGGTGGGAGTGGGAGTGCTACTCGTGGGAGTACGCGTCGGAGTGAACGTACTGTTCAGGGGAGTGATGTTGCTGGTGCACCGAGTGGTGTTGCTGGGAGTGGGAGTGCTGGTGCTGCGAGTGTTGTTGCTGGGAGTGGGAGTGCTGTTGTTGGGAGTGGGAGTGCTGTTGCTGGGAGTGGGAGTGCTGGTGCTGCGAGTGTTGTTGCTGGGAGTGGGAGTGCTGTTGTTGGGAGTGGGAGTGCTGTTGTTGGGAGTGGGAGTGCTGTTGCTGTGAGTGGGAGTGCTGGTGCTGGGAGTGCTGGTGCTAGGAGTGTGAGTGCTGGTGCTAGGAGTGTGAGTGCTGGTGCTAGGAGTGGGAGTGCTGGTGCTAGGAGTGGGAGTGCTGGTGCTGGGAGTGCTGCTGGTGGCGCAGTTGCTGATGGGGTGTCTGGTGGTGGCGTGCTTGCTGGTGGCCAGCTTTTGGAGGCTCTTCCATTGGAAGAAGGAGAGTCCAGTCAGCACCAGCCAAGCTCTGACCCTAAACCTGCTCGGAAAAAACGTGTGGAGAAGCCACGTAATCCTCGCTTCAATGACCAGGAAAATAGGGCTCTTGTCACTGGCATTCTGGAGCACTATGACAGTCTCTATGGACATTTAGTAGGTAAGTGTAACTTTACATTTATTATTCAAATACATGTGATCCTAGGTCATCTGAGTTTTGTTCATATGCAAATATGGGTACACAATATCTTTCTATGTTCATTAGTGTGGAAACACAGCTTTTTATCATGCCTTACAAGGACAAATAAACACAGGCGGTCAATTTGCCAGAACTGCATACAATATGAATGCAACCTTGCTTACATGTATAGGTTTAGTAGTGAATGCTCATGTGCTTCACATATTACACATAAAACAGCATGTTTGCTATCTCTTGGAACAGCTAGCAGTGTAGGAAACTGGTGCTTATATTATTATTAATTTACCTCATATCTTTTATATGTTTTTCAAGGGCGGACAAGTGCAGCAAGCAAAAAAGAAATGTGGGACACAATAGTCATTGGTGTCAATGCCTGTGGGAATAGTGTCAGGGACAAGTATCATTGTCGGAAAAGATTTGATGATATTAGGTCCAAATTGAAAAAGAAAATACAAGACCAACGCGTGCATGCTACTGGCACTGGAGGTGGGCCCACACCACAACGTCTCATATTGACTCCATTGGAGGAGCTGCTTCGGCCAAAATTACTTACGGTCGTCGTGGAAGGCTTGGCTGGTGACCGTGACATTGGAATTTATCCGTCACAATTTCCAGCAGGTGATAAATATTACTGTACTAGGCGTGTCGTTGCTTACAGTTATTTTGCATATTTACACTGCTTTTTATACTGTCTTCACAATATAAGCATACCTGCATCTATATATGTATATGTCTGATTCTGTATATATATATATCAAAATAGACATATATGTAGTAGTCCTACTAAAAGCAGTAACTAATATAGCACGTGCCATTGCGTGCTCATTTACATGTGAATTCCCAAAATGCATAGCTGCAGTGGAAGCAATTGATGGTGGGCGAAGATGGGGAACAACAGGGTAGTACACATGTGTAACACATGTTCATGAGAAATTATTAGTAGCTACAGGTACAGAACAGAAATATGTATCATATTATTGTGTATTTTATTGATTTTACTCCGACAAACATGACATTACTGCCTATTTTAAGCATGCATCAAAGAAATTGCATGTAACGGCCTACAAACATCACTGGCACTAACACATCTATAGTTGCTTATGAAAAGGTCCATTTTTGCTTTATGTCATATACAGACAGCATAATGAGGCACACGTATCATATGTTATGTCATTGTTTTCATAACTTAAACACTGCAGATGACTACTTAGCTCATCTACCATTGTGTTAAAGCAGCTGCAATTAATATCTCATCACAGCATACACTTCAACAGAGGGGGTGGGGTTCAGCACACACACTAATTACAGCCTCATTTCACGGTCAACTTAGTTCACACCATTTGCACCTGTTTCAAGTCATTGAAAGGTGTGGCTGATTAGGCTTTTTGGGGAAGGGAATACCTTTCTTACAACCTGAATAGCACAACTGAAGTTAATCACACTCATTTGAAAGCTTAACTCTAGCTACTAAATGCCCCAACAACTCATTACTTATCAAAGCGTACGTCACACATTAGTTCACTCATATCTATAGTTGAACTACTATCAAAGACACATTATCACACACTGCATGTGTTGTCTTGTTGAGTCACAGCCACATTCAGGTGTGCCACATCTTCGATTAATGTACCACACATATCCTCTACCAAAAACAACACTTTTTGCAATATGACCACCTTCATGATAACCATTGTGAATGGTCATCTCATGATAGTTATGTACATTATGATACTGATATCACTACACAACATATGATTTTTATGTACTCATTTAATCTATTTATCCTCACGCATTACTGCAGAAACATAGTATGTTGTATGTTAGGGAACTCAAAAATTCTAAGTACACAGGCATGTACAGTGTTATTACAACTATTTATGTTCACTTTCACACACATTTTCGGTAAAGGAACTGATGTTGTTAGTTAATCATAAATACAGAACATACAATAAGTGTTTGTTCAATATTTACACATGTAAATGTAAAACTTATGTTATTGTTATATATAGTTGCCCCTGAAGGACATGTGTCACCTGAGATGGAACAAGTGTCTTCACCTGGGTCAGCCAGCTCAACACTACTAGAAGGTGAGTGTATCATTTGCTGGCCATATAATATGTGCTCTTCTATATGTTATGTTGTCATGTGCATTATTTGTTTTGCACATCTTCTTTAAATAGGATTACTTAGTGTCAGTGAAAATTAAGTGTAAGGCAACATGTATTGTGTTAGTGATGTTAATTATCATGTAGGACTTCTGAGTTTAGAGCAACTTTTCATTCATTCATATTTCATACTGAGTCCAAACATTATTCGTAAGTCAAGGTAGTTTTTAATGAGGTTATAAAACGTATGCTAACATGTTAGGTGTTACTTAGGACACAGTACAATTACATAGTAACACAGCATACATTAACATGCCATTTAATAATGTGTACATTTCTTTTTAGAACATCATGGTGATGAGGATGATGAGTATGATGAGGATGACGCCACAGAAGAGACTGAAATACAATCATGTGACCATGAAGAGGTGCCAATAGAAACTGTTGTACCGCCAAATCGTCCATCAACTTCCACATACGATGCAATTGTAGCTTCAGAGGGAAAAATAGTGGACGCAGAAAATCGTCGCCATTCAGACATGATGACAGTGCTGGAAAGGATGATTGGACTGCAGGAAGAAACAGTATCACAATTGGCACATCTCCACAGAGTCTTCATTGAAGTGCCTAAACAGTTGCAAAAAATCAACACCTCATTCGAAGCATTAGTTGTTCAGCAAACACAAGCTAATTACTGGAGAATGACTAATGTACCACAATTCAACACCTCCCAGCCAGGATCTGTTCATGCAGGTCAGTTTTCACCACATTCATCTGATATTCATTCACCAGGCCCAAATGTTACCGGTCAAGTAGCAGACATTGCTGTGCAGGTTCCTGATGACATCCTACCGCTGCCATCTGTACAAATTCAGCAGCAGACACCTACAAAGGAGGCGACAAAAACAAAACAAGACACACATGAAACAGACCAACCATCACTTGTGCAGTGTCTACCAACTTGCTCACATGTGTCACTGGGCACAAGCCCTGTCCGTGAACAGTCACTACCCAAAAGCCCTGTAGGTGAGTCGCTGCCCAAAAGCCCTGTAGGTGAATCGCTGCCCAAAAGCCCTGTAGGTGAATCACTGCCCAAAAGCCCTGTAGGTGAGTCACTGGCCACAAGCCCTGTAGGTGAGTCACTGGCCACAAGCCCCGTAGGTGAACAGTCACTGGCCACAAGCCCTGCCCGTGAAGTGCCAGAGGCCACTCAAAGTGGCTCTGTTGTGCCTAAAGTTGGTGGCAAAAGAAAAAGGAAAATTCAAGAGACAACAAGCAGGCCTGTTACTCGCTCGCAAAAGGAACAAAAAAAATAAATGTTATAATTCAGAAAATATGTCTTTGGCCTTGTTTTGTTGACTTCAGATTATCTAATTACTATTGTATGTATGCTGAAGACTGTGTTGTTTCCAAACTTTCAACTATGTTCTTGTACACGTGAAGTTTTGGAAATGTTAACACTCATAATTAATAGTGTTATAAATATTTATGTTGTAATCGTCTGTTCAGTAATGGTCCACCAGGAGCCAGTTGCTAAGTTTAGAGAAGCTGCCATTGACTTTGCAGCAAAACATTGCATTTGGGTGTGTTAATTGATGTAAGAATTGCATATGCATATTAGTCACATGCAATTATAAAAACACCTAAGTAACTGCAAACATCTTTCTTGTACGTGTACAGCAGGATTATGTGTAAATTATTACTTACCTTTGCCTTGCTTGGCCATTGTAATTTTGTCCTTTAATCAGTTGTGTGTTCGTTTCTATAACATCTCAGAATGTATAATAATA
>WSYH01006503.1:24954-37868 GCA_036426205.1 Ascaphus truei | reverse complement strand
AGATAGATAGATAGATAGATAGATAGAGATTGTTTTTTGCACAGCTCAGCAGATAGTCTGCAATCTGTTGCTTTTAAATGCTGCTCTTTGTTACTTTGGAGCCTAGAAACTCTAGAACGTACTGTACACTCCCTTTGTGATATCATCACAGGGGGTTGTCTGGCTACAGAGACCCAGACATACCATGTAGAACTAGGGTGGGGAGGGGGTGAAATAAAAACCCCATATCATATCCTGCAAGCAAGGAACGTCCATTTTTTCAAATCCAGATTTGATTGTAAATGGGCTGTTTTTTTCATAAATATATATATATATATATATATATATATACACAGTATTTGTTTCCCTATTTCCCAATCCACCTGTGAACTTATTCCTAAACGTCTGTGCAGGTGCATCATTGTCATTTGTCCCTGTTTGAGATGTTGCTAGCTGGCTATTTATTGAACATGGTGCTCCTTTTTGCCAGCAGTTATTGACCATGCCCAAAGCCCAAGCAGTGGGAATAGCAGCAGCTTGTCTGAACAAACACCTGTTTCTGCTTTTTGTAACCATCCAAAAACAGGGGAGAGCGCGCACGCAGTCCCCCACTACCAGAAATTGTGCAGTCGAGTTTCCCGCATGTGGGGAAATCGCAGAGGTCAGCTAGCTCCAAGTGCAATGAGCTAGCCTCGCCCTGGGAGAGCCACCTTTTTTTTTTTTTTTTTTTCTTCAAAATTTTATTCAACACCTTTTTTAAATTTACAGACTTTTTTTTTACAACCAAAAAAACACATAATTTTTTACAGCCATATTACATTAACAAGACACAAAACATGCTATATTTACATTTTCTTCCTCCTTCCTTTCCCCACAGAAAATTACTGTTCACAAACACAATTACACACTCTTTCATCCCATTCTGTCACCATTCTTCCTTCCCAGCCATCCCTCCCTTCCATACATTCCCCTATGCTTTTTCCCCACGGCACCCGCCGCGGAGGGGAGCACCGGCCCACCTCTTCTCTCCGGTAACTCCACGTAAAGGGACCCAGACTGTACTACTGTACTTCTCACAAAAAGACAAAACTCTTCTTCATTAATATTCTCTTTCCCTTTCCGTAAAAGCAAACGTATTTGCTCACTTCCATTCCCACTCACACAACTCATAACCGGTAAATTTAACCATTTTTAACCTCCGCAAATATCATTCCCAAAAAGTAAATCACATTATCTCACGATGTACAATCCCCTTTTTTCTTATGATCTAGCAAAAACTTCTTCAACTTCACACAAGTTACAAACCCTCCTCCTCCTTCTCTCTAGTTGACTCTTCTAACACACAACCATCTTATTCCAGCTATTCACTTTCCACAATGCATCACTTTCCACTTTCCCCAACCTTTTCTGATCCAACAAGTAGTATGTATACATTTTACTTAAAATTATCCTAGTACATGCTTTCACATCTAACGTTTCATTATTGAATATCATCATACTTCTCACCATCCACACAACCTCTTTTACACAATTTATTATTTTCCATAGTACCCAACCTTTTTCCCCTTTTAACTCACTTAACCCATAAAGCATCATATTAAACTCCAATATATGGATTCCTCCTAGTTCTCTAATTAGCTTCGCTAGGTTTTTCCACACAGCCCTCACAAAAAAACAGTTCCAAAATAAATGTACTATGTCTTCTATGCCACCACATCCTTCTCTTGGACACCTATCCGACACTGTCATACGTCGTCTCTTTTGGAAGACTCGGACTGGCAGACACTTGTGCACAGCCATCCAAGCAATATCTTTGTGAATATTAGATAGACCCTTGAAATCTATGTTCTTCCACATCAGTTTTAATTGTGACATATTCAGATTTCCGCAGCATTCATAACTGTCTCTCTCCAGAATCACAGCCCTTATTTTCCTGTGATCTTCCCATAAGGACTTTTCTACATCCCTTAAATTAAAACCTCTTATGAAATGTTCGATGACCCTATAATTATCTGGGGTCACAAAACAGAGTGGCCTCCTCAAATCTGTCCTGAACAGACCCAGCCTCCTTAACATACCCCCTGCCGCATACCTTGCTAAACAGGCCGCCTTTGTATCCTCACTCTGAATTCTCTTTATACAGAGCTGGGCATATTTTGCTCCCAGGATAACTTCTATCCTGGGGGCCCCTTTTCCACCTTTCCCTTTTTCCTTCCATACAATTTCTCTCTTTAATCTCTCATTTGTTGACCCCCACAGAAAACTGAACAAAAACTGAGTAATTTTTCTAATCCATTTTGCCGCGGGGGGAAACACCAGCCCTATATGCAGCAAAATTGGTACCAACACCGCTTTTGTCACCAAAATCTTCCCTTCCATTGAAAGCTTCCTTAGCATCCAAAAATTGATTTTTTTTTCTATTCTTTCCCCTACCTTTACCCAATTTACCTCCCCTGTCAAGTCCTCATCGAAATAAACCCCTAACAGTCTTAACTGTTCCCCTTCCACAGGGATCCCACACTTTCCTAAATCATGCCAATCCCCAAAGGCCTTACAAGCACTTTTCCCCCAATTCACTCTCAGCCCTGAAGCGTGACAAAAGGTATCAATATGTAACTGCGCTCTATGAAGAGCCGCCTGTGTAGTACACACCAGGGTTAAGTCGTCCATATATCCTAGAACTTTGATGCTCCTTCCCCCACTCCCTGGGATTTCAACCCCTCTCACCACCTTGTCCGCTCTGATAGTCTGCAACAAAGGCTCTATAGCGCAAATAAACGCCAACGGGGACAGAGGACACCCCTGCCTTACCCCTGATTTCACCCAAATTTTTTCAGTAAAACAGCCATTTACTAAAACTCTACTATTAATACCTTTATATAAACTACCTATCCATCTAACGATTTTCATTGGTATTCCTAACTTTCCCAGGACTTTAAACAAAAAGGCATGAGACAAAAGGTCATAAGCCTTCTCAAAATCAATATTTGCAATAACTAGTGGTTGCTGCCGCTCCAAACAATACCAAATTAAATCCCTCAGGAGAATTAGATTCCCTACCATCTGTCTCCCTGGTACACCACACACCTGCTCCTCTTCCACCAATTTACATAAGAAAGGCTTCAATCTTAGCATTACCACTTTTGCAACAATTTTATAATCTGAATTCAGCAGAGTTATAGGACGCCAGTTTTTAAGATCTCTTTTGTCCCCCTTTTTTTTGAATATTAATGCAATTATACCTTCTTTAAAGGATTCCGGCGTTTCTCCTAACTTAAAAATCGTGTTGCATAACTTAAATACCTCTTCTCTAATTATGTCCCACATATAGGAGTAAAATTCATGTGGTAACCCATCCTTACCAGGTGATTTTCCTTTCCTTCCATTCCTTATTACCTCATTTAATTCTTCACTGTTTAGATCTCTCACCAAGAAAACCTGATCATCTTTACTTAGTTTTTCCTCAATTTTTTCAACTAGCTCTTTTTCTAAGGACATATCACGCTCCTTTTCCTCATATAATTTGGAATAAAAATTCTCACAAACTTTCAGAACTTTTTCCGTCTCCTTTACCTCTGCCCCCTCTTCATTCAACACAGGAATTGGACTTAACTTCCCTGTAAATGCTTTTTTAAAGAAAAAAGAAGTACATTTTTCATTCTTTTCAACCGCTTCCACTCTTGCAGCATGAATTATCCTTCTACCTCTTTTTTCCAGTAATTCCTCAGACTCCACCCTAACCCTTTTAAGATCTCCCTCCACATCCTTTCCCATCTCTTTTAACCTGAGGAGAAACTGTTTTCTCAGGATCACCCTCCTGTAATCTTCCTCCTGTTTTCTTGCCAACTCCTTACCTTTCCTAATGAAAAACTTTTTTGTTTCAATTTTTACCCACTCCCACCATTCCAGTATTCCCTTATATTCCCACATTCTCCTCTTTAAATAAACATACAATTTCCCATACTGATCCTTGATCCCTGGTTTTTCTAATAGTGAAACATTAAGTTTCCAGTAACCCCTTCCATACTTTTCCACTCCCTCTACTTCTATTTTACATACAACACATGCATGGTCAGAGAAAAGTACTCTTAACCCCTTCCAGCTCTCCACCTTCAACCCTTCAGAAATAAAAATATGGTCAATTCTAGACTTTACCCCTCCACTCTCACAAAACCAAGTGAATTCCCTTTTTTCTTTCCCCCACACCTGCAAAGTATCCTTAAAAGAAAAATCACCCATAATTGTTTTCAACAGTACCCCAGAACTATCAGGCTTACTCCTGTCTGCACCCCCCACCCTATCCCCCTCCCTAATTATACAATTAAAGTCTCCTAGCACAAAAGTTTTCATTCTTCCAGGTAAAAACAACCTCAGTTTCTCAAACAGCAACCTCCTTTGATTTTCCTTTGGAGCTGCATATATATTAAATATTCTGAAACATTCCCCCTTCCATTTCACCAAAACAAAAAATAACCTTCCCGGTTCAATTACCTCACATTTGCATATTTTAAACTCTTTTCCCTTAAATAATATCCCAATCCCACTGTTTCTGCTCTCTAGGCAGCATGACCACGCAGATTCCCCCCACACCCACTCTTCTTCTTTTGGGGGTTCAGTAATTGTACATTCTTGCAAACAAAAAATATCACATCTTTCTTTTGCCAGTAAGTCAAATATCCTCACTCTTCTTGTACGCTTTCTCAAGCTCCGTACATTTAATGATGCCAGCGTCAAAGTCATTTCTTCTTATACTAGCGTAACATGAAAAAGGCACAATCCCATGTAACAATTATAAAAGTTATACTTAGCTCTGTCCAGCACCTTCCACCGTGGGGGACCCCGGAGACTGAAATCCACACCTCAAATTCTCTGCCGCAGCATTATCCGCATAGGGAAGGCTCTGCCCTCCTGGTGACCCCTGCCCATCTGGCACGCCCGTCAAAGGATATGCCGGGGAGCGCAAGGGGCTAGCATCCAATCCACCACCCCCCACCCCCTCCCCTGAATCAAAAAACACACAGGTCTTCTCTTCCTCTTCTCCTCCCAGGCATTTTGTCTTTGAAGGGGCAAAAGATTCTCCCTCCATCTTCCTCTTTGTCCGACGTTCCCCTCCTTCCGATGTCTCCATACATTGTTCCTTAATTTGCTGCTCAAGGTCTTCCACCTCAGAAACCATGGCCTGCAGTCCTGGGGTTCCCTCACCTTCTCCTTGCATCAGGTCAGGCTCCTCCCCCTCTCCTATGTCCGGCTCCGCCTCCTCCCCCCATACCCTTTGGACCTCGTTCTGGAGAGCATCCTCAGCTGGAACCACGGGCGTTTCCTCCATACGCTCACCCAGCTCTGAGTCTGAATCTGGCAGCTCCTGCTCAGCTGCTGCGTCACCCCTCGTTAAGGCCTCATCAGTGGGAGCCTCAGCAGCTGGTTCCACGGGCGTCGTCTGACTGCTTTCAACTCCATGCCGCTTATCATACTCACTCTCTTCATTAACCCATCCCTCTGGGCGCTCTACAGTCTCTCTTCTTCTCATAATCTCTGCATACGACTTTTTTTTTGTACAAAATCTCGCCATGTGCCCTGTTTCATGACACAAGTCACATGTAGCTGGCTCTGGGCACTGCGCAGCATGGTGTCCCTCCTTCCTGCATTTGCGACAAAATTCTACATCTTGCTTAGCACAGCCCTCCTGTGTGTGCCCAAACTCCATGCACCTCCTGCAATATAGCGGCTGGCCCCGGTAGTACAAGTACCCCCGGTTTCCTCCAATGTTAAAGGTCCCCGGGGGGTGCAAGACTCCCCCCAATCCGACTGGGGACATCCTCAGTTTGCACATATATCTGGTCTTTCCATTATAAATGCCAATCCTGTTTTTCAGTCTCTGTCCTTTCTTGACAATCTCACAGTACCGTGACAGGAACACCATAATTTCTTCCTCTGGTGTAAAAGGGTTATACGTATGCACAATTATAGCAACTTCTCCTAATGCAAACAAAGGTACCAGCTCTACACCTCGCATACAGTCCACATCCTTTTCCTTCTTTGCTCTTTCCATCACACCCATACATTTGTTACCTTCTTCAAAAGCCACATCATAAAATTGCTGTTTGAAAAAATCCTGGATGCAATAAATATCTCCCCGTTCAATCTTCAGGGTATCTTCCAATATCTGACTGTAGAACTCATCCAACCCCAGAAATTTGGGAGCCTTATCCAATCTGAATCTGATGGTGTTTTGAACGAAACTTCCACGATTATCCATTCTGCTTCTCAAAAAAAGGTCTTTCACCCAAACACGATACTTCTAGGCTCCGCTCCTCAAGCACAAGGCTATGCCTGCTCCAGCAGCGCCCCCCGCAGGATCATGGCTACGTAGTGTACTCCCCTGCCAGGTAAGTATGAGTTGCAATGGCGCTCTGGGGGCAACTAGCCCTGTCCCAGGACAACTGTCACCCTTGTGGAGAGAGCAGCTTGGTCATTGGTGCAGCAAGCAACACAGTACCTGAGGACTAGTATCTGAGCCGCTGCAGCCAGTACCTGCAGCAAGGAGCAGCCTAGGCCATTCCATGCAAACATTTGTGCAGCAGCAGCAGCAGCAATGAATATTTGTCAAACAACATAGATCCAAGACACCCCGTCCTCCTCCCTCCCATCCAACAAGCACCCAGAGCAGCCAAGCTTCGCCGTAAGGTACTTCTTCTTGGTTTTAAAAGAAAGAAGCAATCACTTTGAACACCGCTCAGCTCTGTCATTTCAGCTGCCGGAGAGACAGGGGGACACCATATTTCTGGGGTGGCTTTCTACATCTCCCCTACCTGCTGGCACTCTCTTTTTCTGACCTCCACTGACACCTGCTGCTGCTGCTGCATTAAAAGGGAGAGGTGCCCTGTCCTGCTGGCAAACGTGACACTTTGGCCCTTACCAGCATGGCTGCTTACCTGGCATTTGCATAAATATAGAAGCAAGCTAACACTGTCTGCTGCTCCATGGATAGAGATAGATAGATAGATAGATAGATAGAGATTGTTTTTTGCACAGCTCAGCAGAATATTTTGCAATCTGTTGGTTTTAAATGCCGCTCTTTGTTACTTTGGAGCCTAGAAACTCTAGAACGTACTGTATACTCCCTTTGTGATATCATCACATGGGTGGTCTGGCTACAGAGACCCAACATCCATGTAGAACTAGGGGGGGAGGGGTGAAATAAAACCACCCCATATCCTGCAAGGAACGGCCATTTAAAAAAAAAAATGAATCCAGATTTGTTTTGTAAATGTGCTGCTTTATACAATATTTCAAAAGGCATCAAACATACAATTGTGACTTTGAATCACCTAACATTGTGTATTGCACTTATCTCAGTATAATAATAGAGAGATTCGTATCTCAAACCAAAAAGAAAAGAAACAATCAGCCGAGAGGTGGACATTGGAAGAGAGGGATACATTTTTACTGCTGCTGCTGCTGCTGCTGCTGCAGCGACTCATATTCTACAGTTCTTGGCCCTTTTTGTTTAGAATGTTTTTTTCATTGAATTATATGTTGTTTCCTATTCCCCAATCCACCTGAATTTATTCCTAAATGTCTGCGCAGGTGCCTAATTGTCATTTCTCTCCCTGTTTGAGATGTTGCTACCTGGCTAGTTGGTGTGTGGGTGGTGCTCCTTTTATGCCACAGTTATTGACCAGGCCCAAAGCCCAAGCAGTGGCAATAGCAGCTTGTCTGAACAAACACCTGTGCTGTGGGTGGTTGGTTGTTGTTGTTGATTTTTGTTTCTGTTTTTTCTAACAGTCGAAAAACAGGGGAGAGCGCGCACGCAGTCCCCCACTACCAGAAATTGTGCAGTCGAGTTTCCCGCATGTGGGGAAATCGCAGAGGTCAGCTAGCTCCAAGTGCAATGAGCAAGCCTCGCCCTGGGAGAGCCACCTGCAGGATCGTGGCTGTATATGTACTCCCCCTGCCAGGTAAGTATGAGTTGGAATGGCGCTGGGGGCAACTAGCCCTGTCCCAGGACAAGTGTCACCCTTGTGGAGAGAGCGCCTGGTCATTGTGCATGCAGGCGGCTGCAGCGGCAGCAGCAACACCACAGTAGCTGAGGCCTAGTATCTGAGCCAGCACCTGCAGCAAGGATCAGCTTAGGCCATTCCATGCAACATTTGTGCAGCAGCAGCGAATATTTGTCAAACAACATAGATCCAAGACATCCCCTCCTAGAAGCAAAGCCCCTCCCCCCCCCGCCATCCACAAGCACCCAGAGAAGCCAAGCTTCGCCGCAAGGTACTCTTCTTGGTTTTAAAAGGAAGAAGCAATCACTTTGAACACCCGCTCAGCTCTGTCATTCCAGCGGCGGAGAGACAGACGGACAGACAGGGGGACACATATTTCTGGGGTGGCTTCTTTCTCACATCTCCCTACCTGCTTGCACTCTTCTCTCCCTCTCTGTGCTGCTGCTGCTGCTGCTGCTGCTGCTGCTCAAGGGAGAGATGCCCGTCCTGCTGGCAAACTTGCACTTTGCCCCTTACCAGCAGTCTGCTTACCTGGCATTTGCATAAATATAGAAGCAAGCTAACACTGTCTGCTGCTCCCTGGATAGAGATAGATAGATAGATAGATAGATAGATAATATGATAGATATTGTTTTTTGCACCTCAGCAGATAGTTTGCAATCTGTTGGTTTTAAATGCCGCTCTTTGTTACTTTGGAGCCTAAAACTCTAGAACGTACTGTATACTCCCTTTGTGATATCATCACATGGGGTGGTCTGGCTACAGAGACCCAAACATACCATGTAGAACTAGGGGGGGAGGGGGTGAAATAAAAACCCCATATCCTGCAAGGAACGGCCATTTAAAAAAAAAAATGAATCCAGATTTGTTTGTAAATGTGCTGCTTTATACAATATTTCAAAAGGCATCAAACATACAATTGTGACTTTGAAATCACCTATACATTGTGTATTGCACTTATCTCAGTATAATAATAGAGAGATTCGTATCTCAAACCAAAAAAAGAAAAGAAAACAATCAGCCAGAGAGGTGGACATTGGAAAGAGAGGGATACATTTTTACTGCTGCTGCTGCTGCTGCTGCTGCAGCGACTCATATTCTACAGTTCTTGGCCCTTTTTGTTTAGAATGTTTTTTTTCATGAATTATATGTGTTTCCTATTTCCCAATCCACCTGAATTTATTCCTAAATGTCTGCGCAGGTGCCTAATTGTCATTTCTCCCTGTTTGAGATGTTGCTACCTGGCTAGTTGGTGTGTGGGTGGGTGGGTGCTCCTTTTATGCCACAGTTATTGACCAGCCCAAAGCCCAAGCAGTGGCAATAGCAGCTTGTCTGAACAAACACCTGTGCTGTGGGTGGGTTGTTGTTGTTGTTGTTGATTTTTGTTTCTGTTTTTTCTAACAGTCGAAAAACAGGGAGAGCGCGCACGCAGTCCCCCACTACCAGAATTGTGCAGTCGAGTTTCCCATGTGGGGAAATCGCAGAGGTCAGCTAGCTCCAAGTGCAATGAGCAAGCCTCGCCCTGGGAAGCCACCTGCAGGATCGTGGCTGTATATTACTCCCCTGCCAGTAAGTATGAGTTGGAATGGCGCTGGGGGCAACTAGCCCTGTCCCAGGACAAGTGTCACCCTTGTGGAGAGAGCAGCTGGTCATTGGTGCAGCGGCGCAGCGCAGCAGCATCAAGCCACCACAGTACTGAGGCCTAGTATCTGAGCCACACCTGCAGCAAGGATCAGCTTAGGCCATTCCATGCAAACATTTGTGCAGCAGCAGATATTTGTCAAACAACATAGATCAAGACATCCCCTCCTAGAAGCAAAGCCCCTCCCCGCCCATCCCCAAGCACCCAGAGAAGCCAAGCTTCGCCGCAAGGTACTCTTCTTGGTTTTAAAAGGAAGAAGCAATCACTTTGAACACCGCTCAGCTCTGTCATTCAGCTGGCGGAGAGACAGGGGACGACAACGCACCATATTTCTGGGGTGGCTTTCTACACTATCCCTACTCTTTGCACCTCTCTGCTGCTGCTGGCGCTGCTGCTGCTGCTGCGCTGGGAGAGATGCCCGTCCTGCTGGCAAACTTGACCTTTGCCCTTACCACATGGCTGCTTACCTGGCATTTGCATAAATATAGAAGCAAGCTAAACCTGTCTGCTGCTCCCTGGAGAGAGATAGATGAGATAGATAGATAGATATGTTTTTTGCACGCTCAGCAGATAGTTTGCAATCTGTTGGTTTTAAATGCGCTCTTTGTTACTTTGGAGCCTAGAAACTCTAGAACGTACTGTATACTCCCTTTGTGATATCATCACATGGGGGTCTGGCTACAGAGACCCAAACATACCATGTAAACTAGGGGGGGAGGGGTGAAATAAAAACCCCATATCCTGCAAGGAACGGCCATTAAAAAAAAAAATGAATCCAGATTTGTTTGTAAATGTGCTGCTTTATACAATATTTCAAAAGGCATCAAACATACATTGTGACTTTGAAATCACCTATACATTGTGTATTGCACTTATCTCAGTATATAATAGAGAGATTCGTATCTCAAACCAAAAAAGAAAGAAAACAATCAGCCAGAGAGGTGGACATTGGAAAGAGAGGGATACATTTTTACTGCTGCTGCTGCTGCTGCTGCTGCTGCAGCGACTCATATTCTACAGTTCTTGGCCCTTTTTGTTTAGAATGTTTTTTTCATGAATTATATGTGTTTCCGTATTTCCCAACCCACCTGAATTTATTCCTAAATGTCTGCGCAGGTGCCTAATTGTCATTTCTCCCTGTTTGAGATGTTGCTACCTGGCTAGTTGGTGTGTGGGTGGGTGGGTGCTCCTTTTATGCCACAGTTATTGACCAGGCCCAAAGCCCAAGCAGTGGCAATAGCAGCTTGTCTGAACAAACACCTGTGCTGTGGGTGTTGGGTGTGTTTTTGTTGATTTTTGTTTCTGTTTTTTTCTAACAGTCAAAAACAGGGGAGAGCGCGCACGCAGTCCCCCACTACCAGAATTGTGCAGTCGAGTTTCCCGCATTGGGGAAATCGCAGAGGTCAGCTAGCTCCAAGTGCAATGAGCAAGCCTCGCCCTGGGAGGCCACCTGCAGGATCGTGGCTGTATTTACTCCCCTGCCAGGTAAGTATGAGTTGGAAGGCGCTGGGGGGCAACTAGCCCTGTCCCAGGACAAGTGTCACCCTTGTGGAGAGAGCGCTGGTCATTGGTGCAGCGGCGCAAGCGGCAGCAGCAAGCACCACAGTAGCTGAGCCTAGTATCTAGCCAGAACCTGCAGCAAGGATCAGCTTAGGCCATTCCATGCAAACATGTGTGCAGCAGCGAATATTTGTCAAACAAACATAGATCGAAGACATCCCCTCCTAAAGCAAAGCCCCTCCCCCGCCCATCCACAGCACCCAGAGAAGCCAAGCTTCGCCGCAAGGTACTCTTCTTGGTTTTAAAAGGAGAAGCAATCACTTTGAACACCGCTCAGCTCTGTCATTCCAGCTCGAGAGACGACAGGGGGACAGACACAGACCATATTTCTGGGTGGGCTTCATCTTCTCCCTACCTGCTTATCACTGCCTCTCTGCCTGCTGCGGCTGCTGCTGCTGCTGCTGTGGCACTAAAAGGGGAGATGCCCGTCCTGCTGGCAAACTTTACACTTTGCCCTACCAGCATGGCTGCTTACTGGCATTTGCATAATATAGAAGCAAGCTAACACTGTCTGCTGCTCCCTGGATAGAGATAGATAGATAGATAGATAATAGATAGATAGATATTGTTTTTTGCACCTCAGCAGTAGTTTGCAATCTTGTTGTTTTAAATGCTGCTCTTTGTTACTTTGGAGCCTAGAAACTCTAGAACGTACTGTATACTCCCTTTGTGTACATCACATGGGGTGGTCTGGCTACAGAGACCCAGACATACCATGTAGAACTAGGGGGGGAGGGGGTGAAATAAAAACCCCATATCCTGCAGGAACGGCCATTTAAAAAAAAAAATGAATCCAGATTTGTTTGTAAATGTGCTGCTTTATACAATATTTCAAAAGGCATCAAACATACAATTGTGACTTTGAAATCACCTATACATTGTGTATTGCACTTATCTCAGTATAATATAGAGAGATTCGTATCTCAAACCAAAAAAAAAGAAAACATCAGCCAGAGAGTGGACATTGGAAAGAGAGGGATACATTTTACTGCTGCTGCTGCTGCTGCTGCTGCTGCAGCGACTCATATTCTACAGTTCTTGGCCCTTTTTGTTTAGAATGTTTTTTTTCATGAATTATATGTGTTTCCGTATTTCCCAATCCACCTGAATTTATTCCTAATGCTGCGCAGGTGCCTAATTGTCATTTCTCCCTGTTTGAGATGTTGCTACCTGGCTAGTTGGTGTTGGTGGGTGGGTGCTCCTTTTATGCCACAGTTATTGACCAGGCCCAAAGCCCAAGCAGTGGCAATAGCAGCTTGTCTGAACAAACACCTGTGCTGTGGGTGGTGGTTGTTGTTGTTGTTGTTGATTTTTGTTTCTGTTTTTTCTAACAGTCGAAAAACAGGGGAGAGCGCGCACGCAGTCCCCCCCACTACCAAAAATTGTGCAGTCGAGTTTCCCGCATGTGGGGAAATCGCAGAGGTCAGCTAGCTCCAAGTGCAATGAGCAAGCCGCGCCCTGGGAGAGCCACCTGCAGGATCGTGGGATAGTGTACTCCCCTGCCAGGTAAGTATGAGTTGGAATGGCGCTGGGGGGCAACTAGCCCTGTCCCAGGACAAGTGTCACCCTTGTGGAGAGAGCAGCCTGGTCATTGGTGCAGCGGCAGCAGCCAGCAGCGGCAAGCACCACAGTAGCTGAGGCCTAGTATCTGAGCCAGCACCTGCAGCAAGGATCAGCTTAGACCATTCCATGCAAACATTTGTGCAGCAGCAGCAGCAGCAGCAGCAGCAGCA
>WSYH01006503.1:0-24778 GCA_036426205.1 Ascaphus truei | reverse complement strand
CTCCAAGTAACAAAGAGCAGCATTTAAAACACTATGCAAACTATCTGCTGAGCAGTGCAAAAAACAATATCTATCTATCTATCTATCTATCTATCTATCTATGGGCGCGCAGCAGACAGTGTTTAGCTGCTTCTTATTATGCAATGTCGAGTAAGCAGCCATGCTGGTAAGGGCAAAGTTCAAGTTTGCAGCAGACATGGCCTCTCCCTTTTTATTGCTGCCAGGCAGCAGCAGAGCAGAAAGAGAGTGCAGCAGGTAGGAAGATGTAGAAAGCCACCCAGAAATATGGTGTCCCCCTGTCTGTCTCTCCTGCCATCTTGAATGATCCAGAGCTGAGCGGTTCAAAGTGATTGCTTCTTCCTTTAAAACCAAAGAAGTAGTTACCTTGCGGCGAAGCTTGGCTTCTCTGGGTGCTTGTGGATGGGCGGGGGAGGGGCTTTGCTTCTAGGGAGGGAATGTCTGGATCTATTTGTGGGGCCCCAAATGTTTGCATGAAGGCCTAGCTGTCCTTGCTGCAGTGCTGCTGCGCCTCAGATACTAGGCCTCAGCTTACTGTGCTGCTTGCTGCCTGCAGCCAGTACCAATGACCAGAGCTCTCTCCCCAAGGGTGAACTGGGACAGTTGCCCCCCAGCATGCCATTCAGACTGATCTGGCGGTGGAGTGTTAAGCCTGACCTTGGATGGGGGTGCTGCCGGAACAAGCTTCCCGATTCCTGAGGATGAGGATTTTACTACCGATATTGGAAGAACACACTACAGATTGAGAGAGACGATATTTTCGCATCAAGTAATTTCCAAACCAACGTCTTCTATGATTGCTTTTCATATGGGGTGAGCAATTGTGTTGGATTATGGAAGAGCAAGGATTGCCAAGGATGAGTAATGCATGCATGCGTAGAGCTGATCCTTGCTTTGCATGGGAGAACTCCCTATAAGAAGTGCATACTAATAACGCCGATAAAACATCACCGCCACCCCCATTCCTTTCTATCCCCATGCAACCCGCTTCCGCAACCAATACTCCAACCCACTGACCCCGACACGCGCCTGTTCTCATCTGCTCCCCCACCCGCTCACGGCGTACCGGGCCGAAGTACCCACACTTCCCTGTCGTGGACCCACAGCCCAGTCTCGTGCGCAGCTGGAACCCGAGGTGGGCGGCGGAACGTGGTTACCACACGCCCCTATCCCTCACTCTCCCTTCAAAGCCAACCCGCCTTCGCGATCAGGACCGGCGCCTCGACACGCCCCGCCTATATACCCCGGTTCGCCCCCGGGTCCTCACAGCTACCGCGTCACCCGACAGGATTCGATCACGCACATCGCCGCACGTGCCCGGCTACGCCGAGCACCGCGGGCACCCACCTAACCAGGCTCGACTCTTAAGCATTTCCGTCCTATAATGGAGGCATGCAGGCTCACGAGTCTAAACCAGGACGCCGACGCCTTGCTGCACTACGTCGACAGCCGGGCCGAGGCTCAAGAGCAAACGACCGACGGCTAACCAAGCCGGAGCATCGATACGACCAGCCGCGCGAGGCCCTGACAGGTGTAGCCGAAACTGCCCACGCGCCAACGCCTCGACGCCGGCCGCATCAGCGCAACGCCACCCACCCTGAAGGACTCGGACAGCTCCCGTATTTTTAGAGGCCGAGCGCAGCGGCCAACGAAAGAGCCCACGGTCCTCGTCAAACTGTGGATCCGATACCCGCATACGACGCGCCAACCCCACCCTCGCCCCACTCCAAGCAATCCTAAGCCCTGCTTCAGGCCGCCCTCCCAAAAGATGATATTATAATGTTCCTGGCAGGTACTGTAGAGTGTTAAGGAGGAGAGAGACAGACAAACCGGGTGGACATTTATAATGAAAGACTAAATTTGGTGTAAGCTGAGGGGGCCCCAGGTAGGAGTGGGGGGAGGTCATGAACTCCTCGGGGACCTTTAACATTGAGGAAACCGGGGGTATTTGTACTACCGAGGCAGCCGCAATATTGCAGAAAGTGCTTTAGTATGGGCCCACACAGGAGAGATGTGAGAAACAAAATGCAACAGTTGCCGCACATGCAGAAAGGAGGGCCATTACCTGCAGAGTGCAAGAGCCATCAAAATGTGACTTATGTGAAAGAAACAGGGCACATGGTCTGAGAAATTGTACTAAGAGGTCATCTGCACAGGCTGTTAAGGAGAAGAGAAAACTGCAGAGCCGGCAGATGGATGGGTTAACAAAGGAGAGTATATGATCTGCTGCATGGAACTGAAGCAGGGAGGCGACGCCGTGGAACAGCTGCCGAGGTTCCCACTGATGAGCCCTTAACGAGGGAGAATCCAGCTGAGGAGCTGCTGAGGAGAGATCTGCCAGATACAGGCTTGGATCAGGGACAGGCAAAGGGGAGGAGCCCTCAACAGAAGTGATGAGGAATGTACGAGAGAAGAAGAATTTGGCCCCTGGAAAGGGAAGGAAAAAAGATTTCAGCAGAAAGCATGGATACGCTGGCCGAAGGAGGGCAAGAAGAGCACCCAGGAAAAGAAAGAAGAAGAGAGGAAGAAGGAAAACCATACACCCTCAAAAGCAAGGTGCCGTGGAGGGCTGTTGGAGGATTCTGTGAGTGAGGCAATCAGCACCAGCCAGCAGGAGGAATGGAAGAAGTGATCAGCCAGTTGTGGGGAGCCGCTCACCAGCCCTTCCACCTACTCAAGACTGCTGGGATGGGCAGGGTCTCCCGGGGGCAAAGCGCATCTTTGTGGAAAAGAGGCCTAGCAAATACTTGGTGTTGGTTCAGTGAAGAGGTGGAGACACCCCCTCTCAAGGACTAACCAGGACATAAGATGATTGGGGGGGTTCTTTCTCCCCTGGTGATATGTGTTGTTTTTTGTTCTCTCAAAAAAGCTGAATGACTTTGGTAAATGCCCTCACTTAATGTGAGAAGCTTAAAAAGCCACGCAAGGAGAGCGAGGATTTTGGACTTGGTGGACTAAGCACAAAAATGAGCATTATTGTTTGCAGGAATGTGGGATCACAGACCCACCAAGAAAAGAAGAATGGGTTTGGGGGAATCTGTAGGTTTGGCAGAGCGAGCGGAGCAGAAATAGTGGGATAGGATTTAATTTAGGGGATCAGGAGTTTAAAATTGTAAATAGGAAGTGTATAGAACCGGGAAGGTTAATGTTTGTTTTGTTTAAGTGGAGGGGGGAAATGTTCTAGATTATTTCATTTTCACGCTTCGCCGAGGAAAGGTAAAAGAAGGAATTTGTTTGAAGATTTTAAAATGTTTTTGTGCCAGGGAGAGAGTCCAAACGTTTGTTATTGGTGTCTTAACTGCATACTTATGAGGGGGACAGGGGAGGGAGGGGCAGAAAGGAGCAAGCCAGATGCCTCATCAGGGATTCATTTAAAAACATGTTGAATTGAATTTAGTCTAAAAAGATGCGTTTAAAGTTTGGGGAAAAGGAAAAAAGGAGTTTACATGGGTTAGTGAGAGTGGAGGAGTAAAATCAAGGATTGATCAATTTTTTATTCCAAAGGGTGGGAGAATGGAAAGGGGTAAAAGTGTGTTTTCTGACCAGTGTGTGTGCAATTGCAAATATAACTGGAGGGATAGAGAGGGCAGGGAATGGCTTTTGGAAACGAAATGTGTCCTTGCTAGAGGAGGAGGGGGTAAGGAGAAGCAGTACGAATGTATGTATGTTAGATTAAAGGCGAGATGAGGGAATTGGGGGGTGAGGTGGAATGGTGGTAGTGTGTAAAGAAAAAAAACAAAGACGTTTTTTATCAAAAAAGGTGTGGAAAAGGCAAGAAGGCAGGAGGAGGAATACAGAAGTGGCAATATTAAGGAAACAGTTTCTTTTTAGGCTGAGAGAATGGGGGAAGAGATGTGGGGAGGAATTAGAGAAAGCAAAGGAAGGAGATTTCAAATTAATCAGAAGAGAAAGGGAAAAAATCATTCCATGCTGCCAAACTGGAAGCAGTGGGAAAAAAATGAAAAAATGTACCTCTTTCTTTTTTAAGAAAGCGTTTTATTCTGGCAAAGCAAGCTTAACCCCTGTGCTAAATAAAGAGGGGGGAGGAGGTGAAAGGAAACAGAGGGGGTGCTGAGGGAAGTTGAGGGTTTTATAGGGACTTATTAAGGAAAAGAAGAACAGAGCAATATAGAGAATATCTGATCAGAAAAATTGAAAATAAATTAGATAAGGAGAGATCAGGAGTTTGCTAAAGAGAGAAGTAAAGAAGAAGAAAGTAAAGGAAGTATTAAGGAGTGGGAGGAAAAGGTGAACACACCTGGGAAGGATGGATGCCCCAGAATTTTATGTGCAATGTGGGATGTGTTATTGGAGCGGTAGGGAATACACTTATGTTAAAAGAAATAATGACAAAAGGAAGAACACAAGAATTCTTTAAGGAAGGGATAATCACCTTGTTATCATAAAGGGGACAGAAGGACCTGAAATATTGGCACCTATAACCTGCTAAATGCTGACTAAAGATTGTGTGCAAAACTGATAATGCTGAGATTAAAGTGGTAATCAACAAACTTGTGAGGAGGAGCAGGTGTGTGCTGTGCCAGGGAGGCAGATAAACAGGGAACTTAGGCTCCTTAGACATTATTTGGCACTGTAATGAAAGAAAGCAAGCTGTTAGTTTTGGTTAACATTGATTTTGAGAAGGCATATGACCGCCTCTCTCATGGGTTTTTGGTTTAAGGTTTAAAAGAAGCTGGGATTCCAGTGGAGGTTTGTAAATTGGCTAAAATGCTTGTACAGGGATATATTTAGTAGTGCCCTAGTCAATGTTTTATGTCAGAAGGATCAGGTAAAGTCAGGGGTGAGCAAGTGCCCGTTGTCACTTTGGCCGTTATATGCGCTATATAACCACTTTACAGAGTACAACAGTGAACAAAGCTGATAAGAGGCTTAGAAATACCTGGGAGTGGGGGGAGAGCACATAAAAGTTTAGGATCATGGACGATCTGGCTCTGGGATGTACTATCAAATGGCCCTTTAAGAGAGCTCAGTTTCATGTGGAAATCTTCTTGCCAGGCTTCAGGTTTTAAAGTAAATGTGGAGTAAAAGCAGCTGCAAGGCTTTTGGGGCATGGCAGGAACTGGATAAATGTGGGATTCCAGTAGAAGAAAACAGCTAAATATTAGGGGTGTTGTTTTGATGAGGATCTTAGAGGAAAAGGCAAACTGGGAATTGATAGGGGGAAAGAATTAGCAGAAAAATCCAGAAATAATTATCTTTAGAGAGGAAAATATTGACTGACGAAAGCGGTTCACTTGTTGCCAATTGTACTTTTACATGGGATGGTTTTCCCTCACACAGCAAAGTGGATCAGGAAGATTACACGGTTCCTGTTTATGTTTTTTTGGGGGTCAAAAGAGGAAAAATTGGTTGAGACACTTGTATGAAGGCGAAGTGTAAAGGTTGCAAAGGAGCTTCAAGGATGGAGGTGATTTTGGGGCACAAATATGCCCAGATTGTATAAAGTTGATTAATGGGGGAAAAACAAAAGCTGCCTGTCATGGCGAGATATGCTGCTGGGGGGATGTGAGGAAACAAGGCTTGTGCAATATAAGACCTGAGGTCCGTTTTGTTTTGAGACCCACGAAAAATTATAGGGTAATAGAGGAATTTATTAGGGGTTTTGTTGATTTGGTGCAGGGGTAGAAAGCTCACTTGGGATGATCACAAGAAATTAAAAGAGTGATAATGGAAGAGAGGAGTATGAAAGTGTTGGTGTTTGGTTGAAAAGCTTTTAAAAATAATTTGGAAGAATGTAAATCACAACGGGTCGGACAAACACCTCAGAAGGACTGGTGACTTTTGATGGCAGTGCATAGACTGCTGCCCGTAAGGGAATTCCAGAGGAAAAGAAATCTAGCATAGTAAGAAATATGCCCCAGAGAAGGGTTGTAGAGAGTAATTAATTGCGAGGAGCAATAATGTGCTATGAGGGTCACGTTTGGTGGGAGTATCGGAGAAAAGAGGTGGGCCGGTGCTCCCCCGGTCCGGGGAGACCAATTGGAGGAAAGCATATGGGAGTGTGAGAGCTGGAAAGAGAGAGAATGTGTTCGATAAGGGAAAAACAGGACAGGTGTGTTTGTCCCGTTATAGGGTGTTAGTCAATGAGGGGAAGGTTTATGGTGTTATATAATGTATTTGAATGTTGAAATATGAAAGTATTTACAAAATGTATGGGTTGTTGTAATGAAAGGAGGGTTTGTATTTCCAAAAGTAATTTTGTAATTATAATATGTATAATAAAAACATTTAATAAAACAAAAAAAACTATGAGTGCTTGTGGATGGGCGGGGGAGGGTTTTGCTTTGCTTCTAGGGAGGGAATGTCTTGGATCATTTGGCCAAATGTTTGCATGGAATGGCCTAAGCTGCTCCTGGCTGCAGGTGCTGGGCTCATACAACTAGGCCTCATCTGTGGTGGTTGCTGCCTGCTCTGTTTGCACCTGTTGCAGACTGTGCACAATGACCAGGCTGGTCCCTCCACAAGGATGACACTTGAAAAAGGAGAAACAGAAGAAAAGAAACAAAATCAACAACCACCACCACCCACAAGCCAGGTGTTTGTTCAGCACAGACTGCTATTTAGTTATTACTATTAGAGATGAATGAGATTGAATTAGGATTGGTAAATTAAATCAAACAATTTCATTCAAAGAGAAAGAAGACCAATCTGCAAGTAGAAATTAGATAGATCATGAACATGAGACCATTACTAAAGAAGTGAAAAAATTCGTAGAGATGAGGATGGTTACAAAGATGGGGCCTCAAGAAAGACTGATCCAGATGAGAGGGATAGTGCAAAGGGGAAAAAAACCCCTGTACAACAAATTCCCCACTAGAATACCAAAAAAACCCTCCACCTAAGAGAGGAAAAATCAAGGGATAGAAAAAAATCAAATAAAATACAAGAGACATACAGACAATAAGAAAGAGCCAGAACGAGATAATTGGAGAAATAAACAAACTAAATCTCCTCACCAGCCAGGAAAAAAACTAGCTAAAGTCATATTAATTTAGAAAAAACTCCAAAAGGAAGAAAAACAATAAGTCTTGATTTGCATTTCTGAAGTATAAATAGTGACAACCCAGAAAAGAACAAGGGAAGTTCAGAAGATGAGAATTGTTCACTAAAAGTGGGTTTCCCAAAAATGGAATATAAGAAGGATTTTTTAGGGGGGATGGGGTCCACTTGCTTTCAGGGAGCGAATTATTATGCTCCGCTGACAAAGAGTGGATCCCTCATCAGAAAGGAAAAGAACAAGAAACAACGAAACGGGAAGAGGAGGATAAAAGAAATATCAGGAAAAGCAAGAGATAGGGAACAACAATCTTCAACCTTAGTTTCTAAATACTAACAGAACCAGAGAAAGCACTCATCTCAAAGGGGCTAAAGTTTGCTCCACTGTGGGTCCCAGTAATTTTGGCCTCTGTGTAGAAGCTCACAATTAAAAGATTTTTAGATTAAAAGAAGTAGAGCAAGGACATCTGATGATCTTGAAAAAGAATCAATTGGATTAGTACTACTGAACCTTCACAGTTAAGACATTGTTGGTACATTCTGGCCTTTAAATTACCATCTACATTTTACAACCAAATATGTGAAAGGAAAAAATGTAGATGTATTTTCCCAATTGGTGCAAAGATTTTGAAAGATTATTTTGAATCAGAACTAGGTTGATAATAATCTGAATAATTCAGAAAGAAAGGGTCAAAACCCTCAAGAGGATACCAAATGTAATATAAAACAAGCTGATAAAAAAAAAAAATGATGGGCGGAGTGCTATTATACATGGCATACCCGGTTAAGGACACTCACTTTAAGTACACACTCGCGAGTATACAATAGCCGCCACTATGTAAACGGCAGCTCGGCATGCGCCATGTCAGGACGTCCTGAACAGCATACCGGCCCCTACCTGTACGAAAGCTGTGTGCAAGCGTGGGAGACTATAGAGCCCGTTACAAAATGCATTGTTACATCTCAGTTATGCTCCGTATATGAATCATTGCAGTACAGTACATGCATCGCTAAGTGGGAAAAGGTAGTGCTTCACTTTAAGTACATTTTCGCTTACATACATGCTCCGGGTCCCATTGCGTACGTTAATGTGGGGTATGCCTTGTAGAATAGGATTGACTATATTGTAGAGTCAAAAAGGATTTTAGGGGACACCAATACATATCTACCTCTGAAAAAAAGATCCTACATCAGCTTTTCTAGTAGAAGTTAAAAGTCCTGTTAGATAAGGGCATAATGGAGGAAATAATACAGTGGTGACCAACTTTATTCTAACTCGGCTAGCTCCGCGAATTTCCAGAATATCCCGGGTGATGTGCGGTATTGTCTTGTTTTCGGCCCGGAGGTTATTGCGTTATTTTCCGTACTGTGATTTAAGCACTTTTATTCCCGACTGGCTTGCAATACTTCAATTGCCGTGTAAAAAACGCACTGGGGGCGTGTTGCGAGTGTTGTCTTTGAAGCTTAATACCTTGCGGTTAAACCTACAGTACACAGTCGTGCTGCGCGGCAGTTAATAGTAAATTGCATATTTAAGTTATTTTAAATTTACTGTACTGTTACATGCTGGACCGCTTGGGGGTGAAGTGAGGGGGTTTTCCTAAACATCGGGGGGCAAAATGAATTTCAATTCTTGGTGAATACGTCTTGTTGCCGTATTATTGTTGGTGGGGCTGGCTGGGTACTGTCTTTAGGTGGCTCGACCATACTGTACCTTAAAACTTTCTTTTTTGTTTTCCTCAGAAAAGAAAACGCGATATGGGGGATTTCGATGGATAATATTGTAACTGTATGCTCGAGTTTTCCGGCCGTAACAGTATACTGTGTAATAAACCCGTAATAAATAACAAACTATGCATTTATTCTACATGTGCAATCGTGTCATATTTTTCTAACGTATACTGTAAACATTGTATACAGTGCCCTAACATAATGGGCAAAAAAGGAATTGTTTAATTTCTAGGTTGCCCTAGAACAGAAGTTCCCCACGCCAAGGACCAGTTCCCACGCCAATTGCCCTTATTCTCTAGCAATTGCGTGACCGGCAGAAAAAAACAGTGCCAGCAAGCCCTGAAAATTTGTTACCACTGTCAAAGGAGGAGCAACATGGAAACAATGTGAGGCATTCACATGTTCTTTATTGGTGGAGTCAGTACAAAAACATTTATTTACACAATCTGTATACAAACTGTTGAAACATTAAAGTTGCCAAAGTCTAATTCTAACCATAACACACAATAATCATACGCAGCCTTTATTAAATTCTCTGCCACAAAACATTTTTTGGTGCATGGGGCAAAGGGAGTTAAAGGACTCTTTTTATGTACGTATTTGGGGTTGTCTTTGGGGGTTTATTCATCAAATTATTATGATTAACACTGCCTTTTTGAAATTACAGGTGCTGTTAACTATTTCAAGCCACAACCTCCAGAGTTTTTAATCCCTCCCTAGCCAAGCGTCAATCGCTGAAGTCCCGCACCTATTCCTACCAACCCCCTCTCTCCACTGGGTCGTTAACCTTCTACTATTGCCATTTGTTCTTAATCCATTGCCCATAGCCGAGCTACAAACACTCGTTACGCCTGGTCTAACACACACCATCCCCTCCCCAACCCCTTAAGGCCTGTGTTGTTGAACAGTTAATGCACTTTTGGGAAATCCCCTCATCGAATTTAAATGTACATCTATGTGCACAGCACTCTGAGGAATTGAGGTACACCTGATACGTATTTCATCAGGGGTGTGAAAATACAGTACATTCTTTAATATCTTGTAAATAGAAATATATAAAATATATAAAATAATTACAAAACATTCTTATCATTGGTGTCACTTAGGGGTGGCTGTCAATGATTATGATTTGCAGGGAATGGAATCTATTTATTTTATTTTATCAGGAACAAAAAAAACAATATAAATTAAATCAGAATAATACATAATGCACGTCTTTATCACTATTTGGCAGCTGAAATTGGATAACCATTTGGAAAACCTTTCAAAACATGGGGAGGACATGAGTAATGCACATTTATAAGAATATTATTAATACTATATACAGTACAGTAGAATATACTGTATATCTATGGATATCCTGTATAGTAAAATTTTTTCTTTAACTTTACCTTGTTCCTCATTCTGTCTGTCGCAGTACGTAGTATATACACCACATGATGAACCTATACAAATAAATGTAGAAGGGTTTCAAAATCATACTGTACGACAAATAACAACTTCTCCATACAGACACACGACATTACAATGAATTTCCTTTTAATAATCCTAATGATATTAAACATCTAATCATCAGACAAAGAAAAACCTACATTCAATCACATACATGTGCATTTACATTGTATTTATGATGCCTAAAACCAATTTAAAGCAAAGCTACCTTAAATCCAAGGATTTTACCTATCTATTTAAAAAACCAGTATACTGTTCAAAACATTGAAGCATGGCAATAAACAAACATACAGTAACAGTACATCCCCTGTACTCCCTGCCTTGAGTGTAATCTGTGTAAGCCCCCTCCCCCCAATGTTTCTGTTAATCTCTATGGTTAGTGCAAGTCGTTCATGTGTGAACAGTTATAATGTTTTTTACAATTAGATAGATGTAACTCTTGATTTGTAAGGGTTTTATGCTTGTGGTTTTAAATTGTGTTTTCTGGTTGGTACTTAATAATGATTGTTGTTGTTTACTTGATTGGTTTAAAATAGTTGACTTGTTTGGAGTTATCTTATTTGCTTGCATTGATATTGTTCACATTATCTTGCAGAATGTATATGGTGCTTGCATAGATGTTATGCATCATAAATACAATGAATGCAATGTATGGAATTGGAAATGTGAAGTTTATTTTTCTTTGTCATTGATGAGTTTAGATTGTAAATCAAAAAAAATTCAACAACAGCAGCAGCAACAATTAATAAATAATCTAAATAAATAAATGAATATAAATACATACATTTTTATTCATAGTTGTAGATGTGCAGTGGGGTCGTCTGAGCGAACCGTTTGGGTTTTAAGGTCTGGGGACCTCCGTGCTCCCGCAGATACAGGGCCGCCTTTAGGGGGTTAATGGTCTCCCTCTGAGCTTGGTTTCAGGCCGCTTCACGTGTATCGGACATTTTTAAATGTAGTAGGAATACGGCACCTCAGAAAGTGTGCTTCTAATCTCGGGAGCAGGTGGTGTACCCCGGACCTGAAACCAAACCGGTTCAGTCCGGAGACCCCCTGCCACTCTACACTATGAATAAAATGTATTTTAAAATGTCTTTATTTATAATCTGTATTTATTTATTTATTTAATATTTATCTTATGTCTTTGTGCTGCTGCTGTGTGTGAATTTTTTTTGTAGTGCTGGGTAGTGGTGGGGTGTCGTATTTCACACGGATCCCCCTCCCCACATTTACATACAGTACACTTGCACTCAGAAACACAGGCAGGGAGAGTTCGACCTAGAGTTTTCACAGAGCAAACAGGATAGGAACAAGGGGGGGGTCATCCCTGGCGTGTGCTCTTCTTTTCGCCTGTTTGACGGATCTTCTTATCTGTCTCTCTTCTTCTATTTAGTCCTACTTCACCCTTCTGTCATCTTCCCTGCTTGCACGCGGTTCTCCCTCTTCCCTGGTTGTTTTGTACCCGTCTTCCTCAAACCCGCCGGAACTTCTTGTCCGCGGCATCCCCCATCATATGCTGTCCTCCCGCCTGCTTTGCTCTCCCGAGTTCTTTGCTTATCGGCTTTCCCACTTAGTGCACCTTTGCTTTTTACTTTGCCAATATATCCCCCCCTTTTGGTTTTATAATTACAGTCAAGGCAGGGAAGTTTAACACACACACAATAGGGGGAGGGGGACGTCTTACACAGGTTACAGTCAAGGCACGGAGTTTAAACACACACAAACATTGAAAAATATGTATTTTAATGTATTTATTGTTATTCTGCCTTAACACTTCATTGCCTATTAGCAGCTCAGCATTTGTGATGTTATAGCAGCATTTCTATATTTTTGAATAATAATTGTGCAGGAGCAGGGGGTCCCCTGAGCATTATTTCTGGACTCAGGGACCCCCTCTCACTGTACATATTATTAACAATACAGAAATGTCTGCCTTCATTACCGATAGGCACACGCCGCAAAGGTAACGAACATTCTTTATGATTTGTGTGTTGTTTAATTTATACTGGTTGATGTGCAGAGGGTCTCCAGGAGCTGAATCGTGTAGTTCTAGGTCCGGGGTACCCCATGCTCCCCCGAGCTACAGCCCCTTAGGGGGGGTCCGGTATCCCTCTGATGGTTTACAGGCCAGCGGTCACGTGATATCGGGACCTTAAATGCAGAAAGGGATACCGGCATCTCATTAAAGGGTGCCGTATCTCGGGGAGCAGGGGTCCCCGGACCTGAACCAATGCGTGTTCAGCTTCCGGAGACCCCCTGCACATCTACACTATGAATAAAAATGTATTTTAAATGTATTTTTAATTATTTTTATTTATTTTATTAGATTTATTTATTATTTTTTGTGCTGCTGCTGTGTGTGAAGTTTTTTTTTATTGTGGGTAGCGGGGGTGGGTAAAGGGGTGTATTAGCCCTCAATGTGTGGTTGTTTAGGGCTTGCGGGGGGTCAGCGTAGGGGTTAACCACCTTCATGACGCGTAGGGTTATTAATGCTACGGTTCGTGTAGGGAAAGGTTATAGGCACCCGCACCCCCCACCCGCAAGTCCTAAACTCACACCAAGGGACCAAATACCCCCTTCAAACCCACCCCGCTAACCCACAATAAAGGGGCCGTGGGGTTACCCCTTCATTTGCCTTAGCGGCTCTCAGCATGTAAGTAAGCAGCATTCTGATCTTAATAATCTGTGCATGGATCTAGGGGGTCCCCTAAGCATTAATTCTTCTGTCTCAGAAACACCCTTTCACTGTAACAATATTTATTTATAAAAATTCAATCATGCTGCTTCGTTACCATAGCACATAGCCGCAATGGTACGGATAACGGTTGGTTTATTTAATATGGTGTTTTATTCATACTGTAGATGTGAGAGGCTTCAGAGCAGAACGCTGTGGTTTTAGGCCAAGGGACCCCGCTTACGAGATAGACAGGCCCTTTAGGGTGCCGGTACCCCTGCGTGGTTTACCAGTTTCGCGTGGTATTGCATCTGTTGATTCTGGGAACCTTTAATGCAGGAGGGGTACCGGCACCTCTAAAGGGGCTGGTTCTGTATCTCGGGGAGGCAGGGGGTCCCGGACCTGAATACCATGCGGTTCAGTCCGGAGGACCCCCCATTTGCATCATGTACTCTATGAATAAAAATGTATTTTAATCATTTTAATGTGTCCGATGTTTTTGGCACAGAGAGAAAGCAGTGGTTCCCTACCTCGACGCAAACACATCTCGCCGGGGAGGCTAATTATGTAATTGATGTCATTATACAGTCACTGTGTGTTGTTAGGGGTTTATAGGCGGGTGTCAGTATATACAGTTTATATACAGTATTATACTCATTATAATTCATTGAATTCTTCTCGGCTTCAAAGACAACAGGCTCGCAAACGCCTGCATTATGCGTTTTTACACGGCAGTGCAGATTGCAGCCAGCGGGAATAAAATGACTTAATATCACTAGCGCGATATAATCCAATCCACACCCCAGGAGAAAACGTTACTAAACGCCAACATCACCGGGATATTCCGAAATTCGCGAACTAGTCCAAATTCGAATAAAAGTTGGTCGCCACTGTACCGTTTTAAAAATTGAATTAAATTTACAAAAAAGGTATACGGCTGTATCTAAAATAATAGAAAAATAATATATACTGTTATACTACTGTATAAAATATAAATATAACAAATAAATATACTGTTTGTAATTAAATATACAGTCACATCCGATACCATATGACGTTTTATGTTTTTTAACAAAATTGTATAGGAAGATTAATGAAATATACAAAAAATCGTTATACTGCTGTACCTCAAATTAAACTAGACAAAATATATAAATAGAAGTGTTGTACTAATAGAATAATGAGAAAAACAGAAATTAGGAAGTAATATACAATAAGTGAATTATCGAATACAGTAGATCAACGTATATACTTGAATTTAAGTGTGATATATACAGACCACAAATGTTATATGCTGTAAGCATAAATATGAATAGACAAACTACTGTAGTTGTAATATAAATCAACAGGAAAAACGATACCAGTAGATATAGAAACTGGTTTTTTTACTGTAGATGTACAGTACAGTTTGTAATTTTTGTTAGTGTTTAAACTTAGAGTTTTTTTCCTGTGCTCTAGGGGGGGGGTTTTAGGAGAATAACGGGGTAAGCGCGAATGATGTACAGCCTGTTGGCACTTTTAGGCGATGCCTGTTTTTGTCTGTTAGATGCCACTCAGCAGATTCAGATTTAACCGCGTTGGATAGATTGATCCGCTTGTGTACATCCTCCCACCTTAAATTCGAATTCTGAGATCTCTTGGGAAATCTGTTTTAACCAGAGGCATTGGCTGCGAGTAGAAAGGAAATACAAACACAAGAATGTATATTCGAGTTAGTGATTGTCAGCAATCCACAAAAATGGACATGGTGTATTTATATGGTAATGACTCACCATTAGAGTACCCCCACTTTCAACAACCTGTAGGATCATGGGTCTGATGCATAAAAGGCCATCACACTTTGCAAGCCCACACACTCTGTCTGATCTTTATCTGCAACTGCCCTTGTCATATACTGTACAGGTCCACCTGCCAGAGAAGTCCATCTGTTCATATGATCCCCCCCCACCGGTTCACCCGAAAGAAACTCCACTCACCTCTCGCCGTGGCCTGTCATGCTTAAAAAGCAAAAAAAAGGCGGTTGCCGTTTTCCTCCCGAAGGGCAAAGCGACAGGCTCAGTGCCATAAAGAAAACCTCTGACTGACCCAAGGTTAAGGGTTTTCATAGACAGTAAGCCGCATTATGTGTGATGATATTACGGTTGAGGTCATTCTATCGCAAAACGAATGGCAGCCACCCATCCGATCCGCAGCCACTTCCTCCCATATGTGAGGTCCTCCAGCCGAAGAGTAGAGTGAGGAAGGGAAAAGCTGTAGGCAAGCGAGCGAAGAAACGAGCTGTTAGACGGTGGTGGTGACTTCAAAAATTTATTCAAACAGGACAGGTGTAGCTGGTGGATCATCGACGCGTTTAGCACCCTAGGGGCCGTTTTGTCAAGACATGATCCATCAGCATAGGGGGAGAACACAGAATAGGCAGATCTATACACTAAACACCTGCCCCACAGATACGAGATCAGGTGAGGTGGGTAATACCCTAATACCATGTACTGGGGACATAAAAGTAGTTAAAAACAGTGGTCCAGCAATACATCATATTTTCCATAATTTACATTTGTTATACAATTGTACAACCAATTGTGCGCTTTGTCAATGAACATGATAGGACATGGATTAATGTCATAACAAATGTATTATAGATGGATGATTGACTTGGCCCGCAATAAAATACAAAATGAAATAAAATAAACAGCTATCTGTTAATAAACAATATGGTATACAGTAAATTTGTATAACATATAGAATCTCTGGGGGTTTTTTTTTTTTCAAAAAAAATTTGGGGGTGTGGTATTAATGAGCAAGGACAGCCAACGATAACAGGGTAATGTGTGCATACTTGGTACTTGAGAGGTGTATTCTGAACCATGTCAAGAAGGGGGGGTGTAGGGGAGGGGAAAGGGAAGTGACTGGGCTGGGTGGGTGGGGGAGGGGTGGGAGATGTGGGGATGGGATGGTAGGTGTGAAGGGGAGGATCAGGGTGGTTGTGGAAAAGCTGTATACATAACCATGAGTGATACTAATCGTGCAAAATGTTTGCAATCCCCGTTCGACATTAAGACCCTTTGTGGTTGCAGAGTATCTAACAGAAAGATCCATTGCCTCCCATTTTGTTTAAAATCTAGTTGAGTCGGGGTCTCCCCCTCTGATTTCGTTGGAGTGGGGTATTCCAAAAAATCTAAAGTTCTTGAACCCCCAGTCAAACAAGGTTAAAGTTTTTGGATACCGGGAATGTAGAAGATCTTTTTTGAGTATCAATCTAACATATTCAGATGATCTAATGTGTACGGGCCGAATAGTCCTACCCACTATTTGGCATTGCAGCCACACATTTACATACACCACAATAGCTTTTTGGACAATTAATAAATGTTGAGAGTCTATATTTGGACACTTTTAGACACTGTAATCATTCTTTGGTGGTACTACTGCTACTGGCAATCACTTACAGAATCCACATTTAAAGAACCACCCCTTGGTATTTGTTTTAATTTGTGTTGTAGGTGGGAGACTGAAAAAGACTTTTGGAAGGGCCTAGCCCAAAGTATTTGCTCTCTGAATGCAATCTGGTCTCTGTACATATGGTTACAAATCTGGGTCAAGTTCAACACTTCCATGTTGGGATATAATGTGGTTGAATCTGTGGGCCTGTCTACTGAATTGGTTTATAAAACAAAGGATTGTCTTCAATGTAGTGTTGGTCAACCGTTTAACTTTTCTTCTTTTTAACAACATGGGGGACCTAGTCTGACAGTCAGCATGCGTGAAGGCCTGTTCTAGATCTTTACTAAATATCCTCTATCTCTGCAAATGTTAGACTTAACTTCTTCTTATAGTGTTGAAGAAATTTGTCCTGATCTGAAGCAGAATCTTTGTACGTAAAAATTGCCCTTTTGGTATAAACCCACAGTCAATACCAATGGATCTTTCCTGTTAGATACTCTAGCAACTCCACACGGTCTTACCTGTCGATGGGAATTGCATAACATTTTTTGCGACGATTAGTAGCACTCATGTTTCTGTATACGCTTTTCCAACACCTGATCCTTCCCTTTTCAAACTCAACCCTCCCATCCCCTCCCACCCTCCCTGCCTCCCCCCCCTCCCGTCACTTCCCCTTTCCCCTCTCCCTACCCGGCCCCCCCCTCCCCCTCCCCTCCCACTTTCGTTCCTTCCCGCCCGTTCATTCACACCCTCCTAGACAAACCCCCCCCTTCTTTGCACATGGTTTCAGATATACACCTCTCAAGTCAAGTAATCACACATTACCTTGTTATCTTGCTGTCCTTGCTCATTAATTACAATTTTGAACAGAGATTTCTATATGTTTACAATTTACTGAACCCTGTTGTTTCTTACAGAGGGTACTGTTATTTTAGTTCCTTTTGTATTTTAATTGCGGTCCAAGCAATCATCATCTAATACTTATGTGACATTATCCATGTCTATTCATCCTAGAAACTCTAGAACGTACTGTACACTCCCTTTGTGATATCATCAAAGGGGGTTGTCTGGCTACAGAGACCCAGACATACCATGTAGAACTAGGGTGGGGAGGGGGTGAAATAAAAACCCCATATCCTGCAAGGAAAGGCCTTTTTTTTTTTTTAATTAATCCAGATTTATTTGTAAATGTGCTTTTTTTTTAAAACTTTTTTATTGAACACCTTTTTTAATTTACAGACTTTTTGGAAACCAAAAAAAACACACCATGTTGACAACAGCCATATAACATTAGCAAACCACCAAAACATAATATATTTACATTTTCTTCCTCCTTCCTTTCCCTACAGAATATTACTGTTCAAAAACACAATTACACACTCTTTCATCCCATTCTGTCGCCATTCTTCCTTCCCAGCCATCCCTACCTTCCATACATTTCCGTATGCTTTTCCCCCACGGCACCCGCCGTGGAGGGGAGCACCAGCCCACCTCTTCTCTCCGGTAACTCCACGTAAAGGGACCCAGAAAGTACTACTGTACTTCTCGAAAATTACTAAAACTTTTCCTCATAAATACGCTCTTTCCCTTTCCGTAAATGCAAACGCATTCGCTCACTTCCATTCCCATTCACACAACTCAAAGCAGTAGATTCAAACACTTTTTCTATTACCTCCTCAATTATCATTCCCAAGGGTATTTCACATAAACTCACGATGTACAGTGGCGGCAGAGTTTATTGTAACTCGGCCGCCACCGCAATGTGCGGGCAGACGTGGCTTACTTATTTTTTTTTCCGGCGTGCCGTGCGTCAGCCGGGGCGCCGGTCCCATGCGCCCGGCATCCCAAGGACGCCAGGCATCCTTGAAGACGCCAGGCATCCCCGAAGGAGGCTGCAGGTAAGGGGGTATTTTATTTTTGGGAGCGTGGAGTGGGCCGGAACAGCCAGGGGGTCGCGAGGGGAAGGGAAGGGGAAGGGGAAGATGCGGCTAGGATGGGCTGGTGCACGGCCACGTTCGGCGCCAGCCCGTAATGACGCGCGGGACAAGACAGGCAAATGTTAGAATAGGATGTGCCGCAGCAGTACATTCCCCTTTTGCCTTATGATCAGGCAAAACATACTTCATATTCATACAAGTTACAGACCCCTCCTCCTCCTTCCCTCTAGTTGACTCTTCTAACACTTAACCATCTTATTCCAGCTATTCACTTTCCACAATGCATCACTTTCCATTTTCCCCAACCTTTTCTGATCCAACAAGTAGTATGTATTCATTTTATTTAAAATGATTCTAGTACATGCTTTCACATCTAACATTTCATTATTGAATATCATCATACTTCTCACCATCCACACAACCTCTTTTACACAATTTATTATTTTCCATAGCACCCAACCTTTTTCCCCTTTTAACTCACTTAACCCATAAAGTATCATATTAAACTCCAATATATGGATTCCTCCTAGATCTCTAATTAGCTTTGCTAGGTTTTTCCACACAACCCTAACAAAAGAACAGTTCCAATATAAATGTACTATGTCTTCTACGCCACCACATCCTTCCCTTGGACACCTATCCGACACTGTCATACGTCGTCTTTATTGAAAGACTTGGACTGGCAGACAATTGTGCACAGCCATCCAAGCAATATCTTTTTGAATATTAGATAGACCCTTGAAATCTATGTTCTTCCACATAAGTTTAAGTTGTGAAATATTCAGATTTCCGCAGCATTCATAACTGTCTCTCCACAGAATCACAGCCCTTATTTTCCTGTGATCTTCCCATAAGGACTTTTCTACATCCCTTAAATTAAAACCTCTTATGAAATGTTCGATGACCCTATAATTTTCTGGGGTCACAAAACAGAGTGGCCTCCTCAAATCTGTTCTGAACAGTCCCAGCCTCCTTAACATACCCCCTGCCGCTTACCTTGCTAAACAGGCCGCCTTTGTATCCTCACTCTGAATTCTCTTTATACAGAGCTGGGCATATTTTGCTCCCAGGATAACCTCTATCCTGGGGGACCCTTTTCCACCTTTCCCTTTTTTCTTCCATACGATTCCTCTATTTAATCTCTCATTTTTTGTCCCCCACAGGAATATGAACAAAAACTGGGTAATTTTTCGAATCCATTTTGCCGCGGGGGGAAACACCAGCCCTATGTGAAGTAAAATTGGTATTAACACCGCTTTTGTTACCAATATCTTCCCTTCCATAGAAAGCTTCCTTAGGGTCCAAAAATTGATTTTTTCCTTTATTCTTTCCCCTACCTTTACCCAATTTAACTCCCCTGTAAAGTCCTCATCAAAATAAACCCCTAACAGTCTTAGCTATTCCACTTCCACAGGGATCCCACATTTTCCCAAATCATGCCAAGCCACAAAGGCCTTACAAGCACTTTTCCCCCAATTCACTCTCAGCCCTGAAGCATGACAAAAAGTATCAATATGTAACTGCGCTCTATGAAGAGCCACCTGAGTAGTACACACCAGGGTTAGGTCGTCATATACCCTAGGACTTTGATCTTTCTTCCCCCACTCCCTGGGATTTCAATCCCTCTCACCACCTTGTCCGCTCTGATAGTTTGCAACAAAGGCTCTATAGCGCAAATAAACGCCAACGGGGACAGGGAACACCCCTGCCTTATCCCTGATTTCACCCAAATTTTCTCAGTAAAACAGCCGTTTACTAAAATTCTACTATTAATACCTTTATATAAACTCCCTATTCACCTAACGATTTCCATTGGTATTCCTAACTTTCCCAGGACTTTAAACAAACAGTCATGAGACAAAAGGTCATAAGCCTTCTCAAAATCAATATTTGCAATAACTAGCGGTTGTTTCCGTTCCAAACAATACCAAATGAAATCTCTCAGGAGAATTAGATTCCCTACTGTCTGTCTCCCTGGTACACCACACACCTGCTCTTCTTCCACCAATTTGCATAAAAAAGGCTTCAGTCTTTGCATTATCACTTTTGCCACAATTTTGTAATCTGAATTCAACAGGGTTATGGGACGCCAGTTTTTAAGGTCTCTTTTGTCCCCCCTTTTTAAAAAAAATATTAATGCAATTATACCTTCTTTGAAGGATTCCGGTGTTTCTCTTAACTTAAAAATTGTGTTGCATAACTTAAATACCTCTTCTCCAATTATGTCCCACATATAGGAGTAAAACTCATGTGGTAAACCATCCTTGCCAGGTGATTTCCCTTTTCTTCCATTCCTTATTACCTTATTTAATTCCTCGCTGTTTAAATCTCTTACCAAGAAAACCTGATCATCTTTACTTAACGTTTTCTCATTTTTTTCAACTAGATCTTTTTCTAAGGACATATATCTCGGTCTTTCTCCTCATATAACTTGAAATAAAAATTCTCACAAACTTTCAGAACTTTTTCCGTTTCCTTTACCTCTGCCCCCTCTTCATTCAACACAGGAATTGGACTTGACTTCCCTGTAAACGCTTTTATTTTTTATTTTTTATATAACTTGTATTTTATTGGTGTGTAAATACATGATATACAGTAGCGACAAAGTTTATTCAAGCAAATGCCGCTCGGCAGGATGCGTGGCGGCAGCGTGGAGAAGCGTTGAGTAGCGGCTCGTTCGCGTGACGTCGGTGACGTCACAGTCAAGCGAGCGCCCGGCTTCCCCGGCTTCCCCGGCTTCCCCGACTCCCCTGAAGGTTTGAAGTGAGGTAAGCGGGGGAGCGGGGAAGCAGAGGGGCACAGCAGGCGCAGCTAGAGGGTCGGGAAGATGTTTAAATTGCGCGCGGATTGGAGGGGGGGGGGGGAACGGAGGGGACGCGGCTGGATGCGGCTGATGTGCTGACTTTCCTCAGCACCAGCCGGAGTAAATCCCGGTGAACCGGCGGCATTTGCTGCAATAAACTTTGTCGGTGCTGTACATGAAAAACATATCCAATACATGGTAAACAGGGTAGCATATATTACATAATGATGTACAGTAGGTGTAACATATTTAATGAGCCCACGCGGTTTTTCGAGCCCTACTCCGCCGCGTAGGTAAAGATCTTATTTTAGGTGATGTGTATCCATGGTAAAATAATATTTGTTACAAACAAGGAAAAAGAAATAAATAATAATAATAAAAAAAAAAAAAAAAAAAGGGGAGGAGGTAGGTTAGAGGGGGGTGGAAGGAGGAAAGGGAGCGTATAGGGTGAGGTTGTAGTGGTATCAGGAGTCTACTAAGACGGCTCATGCACTATAGAACCTTGTAGAAGATCGTGTGACAGTATAAGTAGTCAATAATGAGTGGAAATGGTGATCCAGCTGTAAACTTAGTTTCCACTCCACCCAAGGAGAACGCATCTATTACTATTATAGCCAAATTGTGTCACGCTTTACCCCTGGGATGTCTGTCTGAGCTAGCCATGGGGCCCAAACTTTTAAGTAGTTGTCACCAGTATCATTAACTAGGCTTGTTAGCTTTTCCATCTGGCAAATATACCAAATACGGTTCCGAATCTTTGGGATAATTGGAATTTCGGGGCGTTTCCATAATGCTGCGATCTCGCACCGCGTAGCTATTGCAAAATGTGCAATTAGTTTGTTGTTGGATTTTGATAGGCCCTTTAGAGGTCTGTTTAGGAGAAACAACCACGGGTCTGGGGGAATTGTGAGATCAAACATTCTCTGGATCCAATTTCTGATCTTTTCCCATATCGGGGATATCCGCGGGCAGGACCACAGCATATGTGACAGGTCAGCCGTTCTTCCACATTGTTTAGGGCACAATGGAGAGGACCCTAGTATGAACTTAGATAATTTGAGTGGGGTGAGGTACCATCTCATGAGGACTTTATATGCGTTCTCAGTGTGGTGCACATCAAGCTTTTTGCAGCTCCTAAAAATATAGTATTCCATTCCTCGTCCTCTAAGGACTCCCCAAGGTCTCTCTCCCATTGGGTACGAATGAGGGCATTTGTTGTTTTGAAGTTGTAGGCTCGATTACCTCTCCGTATATTGTAGATATGAGTCCCTTTGTGTCGGTTTCTGCTCGACAGAGCTTTTCGAAATTCGTCAATGGGGGGTATGGGGTGAATTTATTATAAAATGCTCTGATCTGAAGGAATTTGTAGAATTCAGTATGGGGAATATCATTTTCTGATCTGAGTTGGTCAAATGATTTAATTTTTAGATCGAAGCCCTCCAGATCTTTGAGTCTATCATATCCTTTGTGTCTCCAGATTGAGTGATTATGACCAATAACACCCGGCGCAAAATTAGGATTGTTCCAAATAGGTGTCATCAGCGAGTTTGCTGATGTGAGTGAGTTTTTCAGTCTTGATATTTCCCAGACAGATAAAGAGTTAGTCGTTGAGGTGAGTGGGAACAAAGTGTCTTTTCTTGACGATTTAGGTAGCCAAATCAAATTATTAAGCTCTAATGGGGAGCAAGCAGCAGTTTCTAGCTCTACCCATCTTTTTAATTTAGGATCGGAATGCCATTGAATGATCTGGCTTAATTGAGCTGCTTTAAAATATGACAACAGGCAGGGTACCGCTAAGCCCCCTGCTAAACTAGGTCTCTTCATGTTTAATTTATTTACTCTCGGTTTTTTACCTCCCCAGATAAAGTTGGATATTTCAGACTGAAGTGAGAGTATATCCTTCAGTTTGAGTGGCACAGGCAATGTCTGGAAGAGGTATAGGATACGTGGAAGTAAATTCATCTTCACGCTGTGTATCCTTCCTATCCAAGAAATCTTCTTGGAGGACCATCTGATTAGGTCTTGTTTTAGAGTCCGAATTAGTTTGGGATAATTTGCTTTATAGATGTTTTTTGCATCTTTGGTGATATGAATCCCCAAATATTTGAGTGAATTCTTTTGCCAGTTAAAATTAAAATTCAATTTCAGTAGTTTCTCTATATGTCCGGGGAGATTGATATTCAGAGCCTCAGACTTGGATTGGTTTATCTTAAACCCAGAGACCTTAAAGAATTTATTTAAAAGGTCAAATAGATTAGGTAATGATGTGAGGGGTTTTGAGATGATTAATAGGATATCATCTACATTCAGGGCCGCTTTGTGTGATTGGGAGTATGCATTTAACCCTGAGATATCCGGATTTTCTCGAATACGTGCCGCCAGGGGTTCAATACATAGGGCAAACAGGAGGGGAGATAATGGGCACCCCTGTCTCGTGCCACTTTGGATAGGGAAAGGGTCTGAGGGGAAGCCCTGATGTATGACTCTGGCAGATGGGCCTGAGTACAGCGACATAATCGCTCCACTCACCCTATTTCCGAAGCCAAATGCCGTGAGCGTCTCTCGTAGATATGGCCAGTCTATCCTAACAAAAGCTTTTTCTGCATCCAGACTTAATAACATGCTTTTTGTGTTATTTTTGTTTGCCAATTCTAACAGATCAATGAATCGTCGGGTGTTATCCGCTGCCTGTCTCCTCTTAACAAACCCAACTTGATCTGGATGTATTAGTCTGGGTAGGATTAGACTCAATCTATTGGCCAGAAGTTTGGCATATATTTTTATATCGGTATTGATTAGAGAAATTGGTCTATAGCTTTTACAATTGAGCGGATCCTTGTCAGGTTTATGTATTAGTGATATAGACGCCCGTAGCATGTCCTCGGGAATAGGGGCTCCTGCTAAAATAGCGTTAAACATATGGAGCAGCTGTGGGGCGAGTGATTCAGAGAACTTCTTGTAATACAGCCCCGAAAAGCCATCAGGGCCTGGTGCTTTTGATGGTTTCAGTTCCTTGATGGCTTGCGACACTTCTTCCAATGTGAAGTCAGCGCCCATAGCTTCTCTGTCACACTCTGTCAATCTCTCCAGTTTTGAGCTAGCCAAGAAATCTCTCCGTGCACTGCTCGTGGTTTTATTGTGTGCCACTTTCTTTCCGTCGTATAGGGAACCATAGAATGAACCAAATTCTTCTACTATTTTTTTAGGGTTGGCCGTGGGAATACCTGATTTTAAGCGTAAAGCTTGGATGTTAAACTTAGATTGCCTATCTTTTAGTGCTCGAGCTAGCATCGTATCCGGCCTGTTAGCTTTTTCATAAAACTTTCTCTTAGACCAACATAAGGAGTTATCTGCTCGGGAAGTCAGTAGCATATTTAATTCGATTTTTGTGTCTTTCAGTTCCTTTGCTGTAATTGGATCTGGATTGGTTTTATGATTTGATAGCAGGGAATGTAATTTGGATTGGAGCGTCCGAATTTTGGAATCTCTAACTTGTTTTCTTTTGGTAGTAATACTAATTATTATGCCCCTTAAAGTTGCTTTATGAGCCTCCCATAAGACCGTCCCCTCCCCCGCCCATCCGACAAGCACCCAGAGAAGCCAAGCTTCGCCGCAAGGTACTTCTTCTTGGTTTTAAAAGGAAGAAGCAATCACTTTCAACACCGCTCAGCTCTGTCATTCCAGCTGGCGGAGAGACCGACAGAC
>WSYH01006502.1:23226-37872 GCA_036426205.1 Ascaphus truei | reverse complement strand
AGCAGTGTTCTTGAGTCTCCCAGGAGAGACTGACCAAGAGAACACACATCTCTGGAGCTGACCGGTCTTGAGCTATGCCCAGCATAGCTGATTGCAAGACACCAAATAAGACTTCTAAACCTGGATGCTGATTTTCTGTGCACGCACGAGTGCGGTTCCAGGAGAGCAGAGAAGCTTACTCTACAGCAGCTAACAGATAAGACTTTCATTATTAAGAGACTGCTTATGCTGCTTATTTCATGCTATATGTTTTGGGGCTGCGAGACATGCTTTACTAAGGGAGATGTGAATTAATTGCATAGGATTTCACTAGAACTACTCCCAAGTGAATAGAAGCTTTGTTCCCCCCCCCCCCCTGTGTTTGGATGGTTTCCTGATGAAAAGGAAAAGGCACAATAAAGCCTATTATAATTTCACCTTATAAAGTCTCCAATTGTGTACCTCTGTGAACATCCGTCTACAGATCCCAACATTGTAATAAAGGAGCCGACACGTTTGGTTGGAAGAAAAAAGGTCACAGTTTTATTTTTAACCACATGTTAAAGAAAAACACAAAACTACCTGCCAGCCCTAATGCGTTAGGCCTGTGGCCTCAACGTAGCAAGTGGGGAAGGAGGGGGCAAAGGGGGAGATCCTTGCCCGGGTGCGCCCGCCAGCTGGCTGCCCAGGATACTTCGATCCAACTGTACGGCCAGCATCTTTCCCATGCTTTGATTGGGCATAGCAGGCCTTCACATGGCTGGCACAACAGTTCCACCACCCGGAGGACCCAGGGACCGGTTGAGCAAGCACTCTGGCCTCCCAGACACTGCTCTCTCTTTAACCTTCTAAAATCCTCATCATCCTTCCCTCAACCCCCTGCAGACAGCTGAAGTCAGCCCGGTCCGGCCGTCACAGCCTTTATGGAGCTGATGGACCATTCTGGGTCTCTGGCTAACCTTATCAGACTACTGCAGCTCAGGGAGGGTTTGTAGACTGGCACAAAGGGAAGGTCCTGTCACGAAGTGTCACATTGTAGGCTCCAAGTTTCCCACCATGTACATCATGTTGTGATTTGAGGAGGGTCAATAGGAGAAGTTAGAGAGCATGAGGCACAAATTGTAATGAGATGTATCAAACGCAATTAGGAAATGGAACAATGCATCAAAACAAACTTATATTGGCACATTTGCTACATTAATACATCTCCCCCTGTGAGTATTATTCTGCTGTTTGTTATTTCCCTGAGCAGGTTTGGTTAGTGGGTTACTATATGTATTCCCATGTGTTTCCCATCTTTTTATGTATAGCAACACTTCCTAAGAAAGATTTGTTCCTTACTACATAAGGGAGGGATACAGTAAAGGGTTAATATCCCGGCTCCTCCCACTTCCCAGTCGCCCCTCACATTTACATGACTGCTTCTGCTTTTCCCTTTGGGCAGGTTCCCCAGTGGTTATATTGGAGAGATTACAGAGTAACCCAGGGAAGAAAGACCTGAGTAATGGGGATTTACAGGGCACAGGAGGAGGAAAAGCCGTCCAACTTCAAATCAGTAAGTGACCAAAAATCCTCTATATGCAACAATGCCAATTTACTCCGTCAGCATGAGACTGTAAACCAGTCCTGTTTCTCCAAGTCTTTATTTTACATAGAAATGCAGGACTATTGTGAGTAAAAATGCACTGGGATTAGGGTTAGAAAACCAAGAATTGTCCAAAATCTCAAGAAAAATACAAAATGGCGTCCACTAATCGGATTTCATAAAGGATTTTATTAGTAGCCAAAAAAGAACCAATGTTTGGGCTGGTATCACAGGATGTCCCTGAGAGAGACTGATATCTGCGGAAATGTTGCTTCTTTTTAAAATCCAATCAGTGAATATCAGTTCATTAAAGTAAGTGAACGTTGCTATTATTTTGCTCCATTAGCACAAGGTTTTGAGTTGGAGGAAATTGAGAAGCACATCTGATAAATGTCAATTTATCAATTTCTGTATCTCTCATTTCCCCCATTTTGCCAGATCTGAGGTGGCACAAATGCGCTTTAGAGATTTACATTTAGGAAACTTGACATGAGTTTTTTTATGAATAAGTCCAACTGGACATGCTGTCTCCAGGTCATACATGAAAACGAGAGGTAACTCTCAGTGTATTACTTCCTGGTAAAACATTTTTATAAATAAATAAACTGCTCATGGATGAAATAGGAAATATTAGATGTCCTGCAAAGTGTGCAAATCCTAACGGGAAGTCCGTAGTATTTTCTGTTTAACTTTTGGTTTAATCCATTGCATTCAGTCACTTTGATTGAAATAGGATAATGTTTTCTGTCTTTTGTTTAGAGGACTGGCCCAATAAGGAGCAAAAGTGGAGCCGTGATGCTGCTGGATACAGTTTAATTCCATACGGATCAAAAATCACAAAAACAAACAAGAACTTGAGAGGTAAAAAAAAAATTCTAGAGGAAGCCTTGGTGTTCAGCAATAAATTTAGCAAACTCTTAGAATTGCGATCACAAAAAAATGACTCTACCTTTTTCCGTCTCTCACTCGACCTCCACCTCTCCCCTCCACGTCTCCCCTCCACCTCTCCCCTCCACGTCTCCCCTCCACCTCTCCCTTCCACCACTCCCCTCCACCACTTTTACTTATTCCCCACTCTTCACCCTGTTTCCCGTTCTCCTCTCCCCATGTTCCTATCTTCCAGCTGATGCATATTTGGACAAAGTGGAAATGAGTTTTTTGAGTATTTTTTGAGATTGTTCGGGACTTGGCAAAATCTTTCAATATTTGCCAGTTTCACAAACCTGTGCGCAGGTTTTCAGGTCTCTGCTGATTACTTATCATGAGGGTAGAAGAAATGTAGAAACCAGTAGAGCGCCCACATATAATGTGAGAAACGCTAAAGGCCTTATGCTGCCAAAGTGGCCGTTCAGACATTTTGCAGCCCAAATTTTCCATTGAAATGATGTGAGTGGCGGCTTCGGCAGAGATAGAATTACCCCCTAATTCTGATTCCCCTTCAAAATACTTATTGTGATTTTTTTTTTCTCTCATGAACCTGAATAACCAACATATAGCTTATGAAACACACAGTACTTAGATTGTAAGCTTCTTAGGGCAGGGACTTCGTTTCCTAATGTTACTTTGTCTGTAGGGCTTTCTCCTATTATTATTGTCACATGTATTACTCCTGTGCAGCGCTGTGTACATGGATGGTGCCAGAAAAATATATATATACATACATACATACAGGGGCGTAGCTTTAGCCCGGGAGCCCGCACTCTGGGGTGCTCGCTCCCCCCCCTGTCAGCGGCCCTGCTGTCCATCTCTCTCTCTCTTCTCCCCCAGATAGAGGCAGGTGTGGGAGATAATGGTACGCGTTGGTGGCTGGCCGCCAGAGTGAAGCAGAGGAGGGGGGGGGGTGTCGGGAGGAGGGGGGGTGGTGTGGATGCCGGTAGTTGGGGTGAGTGAGGAGCAGGCTGGGACTCGGAGGGCCGCATGGGCTAGGCCCAAAAAACTGATTATGCCGTGGAGGGCGGGTGCGGAGGGCCGGTAGGTGTGGGGGCCTCGGGGGGGGAGGAAGTGGATGCCGGTGGAGGGGGATGGATGCCGGTGGTGGGGGTGGGAGGTAAGGAGCAGGCTGCGGCTGCACTCGGAGGGCCGCTGCTGGGGGACGTGTAGGGCTTCCGGCCACCTCTTCCTTCCCTCCCTCCTTCCTCCCTACCTCCCGATCGGGCGCGCGGCGGCCATTTTTTTTAAAATTAACGCGACCCCGGTTCTAGCGCGGTCGGATCGGGTGGCCCCCGAGCACCGCGCTTTTTACGGGGTTGAGATATATATATATATATATATACATATATATATATATATTAGTATAATATCGTTATTATATTTATCTTCCTTTTATTGTCTGGGGAAATGCTCGGCCTGAGATACTATCTCATACCCTCACAATACAGGACTGTGCCTGTGACCGGGATCTTCATTTAGGACTGATTACTCTTTGAAGCGCTATCTCCCCAGTGTGAGAAGTACTTATACTGATCGATCATTTAGTGACTTTGTCATTTCCTGACATCTATGGAGATGGGAAATTACATTGCTCTGTCTGATACCTGGAACTTCGTATACTATAAAGACGTCACGTCAAAATAAATGTATTGGATCCGTTGCGTGCGCTTATAGTAGGAGCGATGCGACGGCTTGGTCGCGATTGGGGAAGCTCTGCCACGCGATTGGCTGCTGTGGGTCAGGTCGTTGGCATGCCCCTATGCATCCTGGGGCTTGTAGTCCTTGGCAGACCTCTTTTCTGTTGGGGCCACATGGGCGATCGCAACTGCTCATGTGCGAACCTATAATGGGCGCCGCTTCTCGTAAACCTCTGTGCATGCTCCCGCGCATGCGCAAACATCAACGCCAACCTCAATATGGCCGCCGCAACTCCTGGGGCTACACTGCGCAGGTGCGAGCTTCCGCACAGGCGCGAACGCATACAAAATGGCGGCGTCTGGCTGCAGATACCGCCAGAAGCCCCCAGCGACGCGCTCTCCCACGCAGCTCCCGGGACAGCTCAGGGGTACGCGCTACTCCGCGCAGGTGAGGGGGGCCAGCGGGAACCCTGTTACAATGGTATATAGAGGGTGGATATAAATAAAAAAGGGGGGAGCTAGGGATAAGGGGTGCGCTTAACACTCCACTGCTAGCATGTGTGGATACCCCAGGTGGCTGGTAGGGATGGATGTAAATACAATAGACTAAGAGCCTGGGTGATGACAGATAATAAATGATAAAATAGAATTACAATAGACCCAGAGATTAGATTTAGACTCGTTCTCCTAGGTATATTCTACCTGTAGATGACATGAACCATCTATAGCGATGATAACTAAACAATGGCTATATCTTACAGTGTGCTGAACCAACCTCACAGAGTTCACACTGATTAGTTAGAACATGACCATATTATACAATCAGTATATAATGCAAGATGTATATGTGTATGTGTATATATATATATATATATATATATATATATATCAAACTAAATACAAACAGCGCAACTTCAAACACTTATCTACAATATACGATTTAAAATGTATACCACACAGTGAGAGGTGTTAAACCTTACTATTAACTTTCCCTACACAGCCTGCTGCCAATTAGGTCCACAAGTGCCGTATGTAGAGAATTATCCAAAGAATAACCCAGGCGCAAAGCATGGGGAAAGGAGAAAAAGGGAGGGAGGGAGAGAGCAAAAAATATCATAGGGTAGTATGTCCAACCATAGATATTTTAATTTGGTGAGATATGCACTTACAGTGGGATAGATCTATATGAGCCTTTCGTCCACCCCTGGGACCTGGAACACAGCTTGGAGATGTATATGCCAAAGAGGAGAAATTCTCCCCCACACTGACCAGTGCCGCAACAGGATCCTCTGAGAAGTTCTATGTTAACCTGGATAGATGACTCCCGTCTCAGAGAAGAAACCCCATTTGGGAAATTAGAGAGAAACACAATATAGTGTAAAATCATTTAATACAAAAATAAATAAAAATACCATCTAGGTATTGCACTCACATGCTGAAAGATATAATCACGCCTTTGAGTATCATACCTGAGTCTCTCACACTCAGTACTCTGGAGTCTGTTACCGGCGTTCACTCACAGTCACTTCCGCGTTCCGTCGCGTGATCTCGTAGCTGTGACGTCACCGCAATCTCGCGGGATCTCGGCTTTCAGCTCTCACAGGCTTTGGCTTCGTAGTTCACAGTTTAACGCTGTTCACTCTCTCAAAGGCAATCTGCCACTGTGCTTGCACTCACCCTACGCGTTTCTCCAGTGCGGCTTCGTCAGGGGTTGATATCCATTGCCTCTCCCTACCTGTTAGGTTCCAAGAGATGCTGAGGGTTCGTGTTGGTATGGGGAAACGGGATATATATATGTCATGTGAAAAAGAAAGCACACCCTCTTTGAATTCTATGGTTTTACATATCAGGACATAATAACAATCATCTGTTCCTTAGCAGGTCTTAAAATTAGGTAAATACAACCTCAGATGAACAACAACACATGACATATTACACCGTGTCATGATTTATGTAACAAAAATAAAGCCAAAATGGAGAAGCCATGTGTGAAAAACTAATTACACCTTATGATTCAATAGCTTGTAGAACCACCTTTAGCAGCAATAACTTGAAGTAATCGTTTTCTGTATGACTTTATCAGTCTCTCACATCGTTGTGGAGGAATTTTGGCCCACTCTTCTTTACAATGTTGCTTCAGTTCATTGAGGTTTGTGGACATTTGTTTATGCACATCTCTCTTAAGGTCCAGCCACAGCATTTCAATCGGGTTGAGGTCTGGACTGTGACTGGGCCATTGCAACACCTTGATTCTTTTCTTTTTTCAGCCATTCTGTTGTAGATTTGCTGGTGTGCTTGGGATCATTGTCCTGTTGCATGACCCAATTTTGGCCAAGTTTTAGCTGTCGGACAGATGGCCTCACATTTGACTCTAGAATACTTCAGAAGACAGAGGAGTTCATGGTCGACTCAATGACTGCAAGGTTCCCAGGTCCTGTGGCTGCAAAAACAAGCCCAAATGATCACCCCTCCTCCACCGTGCTTGACAGTTGGTATGAGGTGTTTGTGCTGATATGCTGTGTTTGGTTTTCGCCAAACATGGTCCTGTGCATTATGGCCAAACATCTCCACTTTGGTCTCGTCTGTCCAAAGGACATTGTTCCAGAAGTCTTGTGGTTTGTTCAGATGCAACTTTGCAAACCTAAGCCGTGCTGCCATGTTCTTTTTAGAGAGAAGAGGCTTTCTCCTGGCAACCCTTCCATACAAACCATACTTGTTCAGTCTTTTTCTAATTGTACTGTCACGAACTTTATCATTTAAAATGGTAACTAAGGCCTGTAGAGTCTGAGATGTAAATCTTGGGTATTTTGCAATTTCTCTGGGCATTGCACGGTCTGACCTTGGGGTGAATTTGCTGGGATGTCCACTCCTGGGAAGATTGGCAACTGTCTTGAATGTTTTCCACTTTTGAATAATCTTTCTCACTGTAGAATGATGGACTTTAAATTGTTTGGAAATGGCCTTATAACCCTTCCCAGATTGATGGGCAGCAACAATTGCTTCTCTAAGATCATTGCTGATGTCTTTGCTCCTTGGCATTGTGTTAACACACACCTGAATGCTCCAGACCAGCAAACTGTTAAAACTTTGGCTTTTTTAGAGGTGGTCACACTTGCTGATGATCAATTAATCAAGGATATTTGATTAGCAGCAGCTGTCTGCTACTTAGCATCTTAATTCCTATGTAAGCAATAAGGGTGTACAGTACTTAGTTTTTCACACATAGCTTCTCCATTTTGGCTTTATTTTTGTTAAATAAATCATGACACGATGTAATATGTCATATGTTGTTGTTCATCTGAGGTTGTATTTACCTAATTTTTAGACCTGCTAAGGAACAGATGATTGTTATTATGTCCTGATATGTAAAACCATGGAATTCAAAGAGGGTGTACTTTCTTTTTCACATGTGTGTATGTGTGTATGTATGTATGTGTATGTATGCATGTGTATATGTATGTGTATATATATATATACACATATATACACACACACACACACACACACACACACACACACACACATATATATATACAGTGTTCGACAAATCACCCAAAAATCTACTCGCCGAACCAAAAAAATCTACTCGCCACCTAGTCCCGCCCCCAACCCTAGTCCCGCCCCCAACCCCGCTTTAAAATTGTTACGCCGGTGCTGCCCGCAGACCAGACCCGTCCCCTGTGCTGAGGTGGGACGTAGGGATACACGCACCCGCAGCAAAGGGAGCGCGTCCGGAGTGTGGTGTTAGTGTTGCCAGGCCAGGAATAGTAAGGAAGACAATACTTGCCGGTACCGGTAGTAGAGGAGGAGTAGTTATTGCCGTTGCCAAGGTCAGGGATTGGAGAGTTGCGGAAGGTCGAAGGTATATGCCGTGTGTCAGGGATGCCAGAAATCATGAAGTCCAAGTAGAGCCGAAGTCGAGAGCCAGAGGGAGTAGTCGTCCAATTCGCGTCAATACCTGAGGAGTCACTGAGAGAGTATTCAAATGCTTCCATACAGAGACTATGTCAAGCGACGAGTGATGGGAAGCACAGGCATAATAAAGCTGGGCAGGCCAATGGGAAGAGGGAGCAGGCCTGGAGGACTGCAAGGAGTCCTCCCTGATAGGAGGGAGGTGTTACAGCCCAGCTGAGTGTAGTCATTGATTTGCATGGAACTGTGTGATGCTTGGGGGCGACGCCTCACTGCAGGAGCAGTGGTTAAAAGTGCTCTGTTAGGCGTGTGCTCTGTAAGCTGGGAATGCATGCGCATAACGTCTGGGGCTGGCGTGCATGTGTGCGTGGATTCGGTGACTGACGCGCGTATGCGCATGGGGTCAGTGACATACGCATGTGTGCGCATAGAGCGCGGAGCCGGAGACTCACGCAGAGGCTGCGGTTCAACCTCTTCGGTTGGTGCAATCCTGTGATGGCGAGGAGCCTGAGTGTCAGTGTCAGACAACGGAGGTATGTGGAAATTGCGCTGCAGACGCTTGGACGCCTGAGTACCAACGGGGGGTGAGCACTGATGGTGCTGACGGTGCTGAGACACCAGATTCCTTACAAAAATAAAATATATAAATAAAATACATTTAATAAATTCCTAGTCAGAACAACATTCGTTTTTGACATAAATGTATTTATTGTATTACATTATACTACAATTAGTCCTTGTTACGTGTGTGTGTGTGTGTGTAAATGTCGGATCTTGAAATAAAAGCCAGGTGTGAATGACTAGTTTCCTGAACCCCTTAACCAGTGTCTGGACGTCCCCGCTTCACAATATCTAAAGCAGCAATCCCGCCTGGGATCTTACCTGATCCGCAGTCCCTCAATGTCCAGGTTCCCTCATTAGCGCAATTTATACATTGGAGGGGAGGTGTTCCCTACCTGTCTTCTGGGTTAGGGGGGGTTCCGATGTCTTCCGTGTGAAGCTTGAGTCAGATCTGGAAGAAAGCAGTATAGGTTATTTCGGTGTAGTATAGGGCAGTTAAGATATATAGGGTAAATAAGAGATCCAGAGTGTGAGACAGACATAGAATGTGGGTGAGAGACACAGAGAGAGGGTGAGAGAGAGGGAGAGGGCGAGAGAGGGAGAGGGCGAGAGAGGGAGAGGGCGAGAGAGGGAGAGGGCGAGAGAGGGAGAGGGCGAGAGAGGGAGAGGGCGAGAGAGGGAGAGGGCGAGAGAGGGAGAGGACGAGAGAGGGAGAGGACGAGAGAGGGAGAGGACGAGAGAGGGAGAGGACGAGAGAGTTATATAGGTTGGGATATAAATAAAAAAAGGGGGGAGCTAGGATACAGGGGTGCGCTTAACCATCCACGTGCTCGCATGTGTGGATACCCCAACCGGTGGTGGTAGGGATGATGTAAATACAAAGCAAAGAGCCTGGGTGATACAGATATATAATGATAAAATAGCTTACATTAGACCCCGAGATTTAGATAGTATCGTTTCTCCTCGGTCATATTCTACCTGAGATAACATAACTCATCTAAGCGATGATAACTACACAATGGCTATTCTACAGTGGCTGCACCAACCTCACAGAGTTCACCACTGATTAGTTAGAACATGCACCATATTAATACATCAGTATATAATAAGATGATATAGTGTATGTGTATAATATATCTATATATAGATATAGAATATATCAAACTAAATACAAACAACAGCACTTCAAACACTATCTACAATTTACGATTTAAAATGTATACACACACAGTGGAGGTTGTTAAACCTTATTATATACCTTCCCTACACAGCCTCCCAATAGTCCACAAGTGCCATGCTATGGTAGAGGAAATTATCCCAAAAGAATAACCCAGGCGCAAAGCATGGGAAAGGAGAAAAAGGGAGGGTATGGGAGGAGAGCAAAAAATATCATGGGTTTAGTATTTCCAAGCCTCCATAAGATACTTTTACATTGGTGCGATATGCACTTAAGTGGGATAGATCTATCTGAGCCTTTCGTCCACCCTGGGACCTGGAAACCAGCTTGTTGAGAGTACTATGCCAACAGAGGAGAAATTCTCCCCCCCCCACCTGACCAGTGCCGCGAACAGGATCCTCTGAGAATTTCTATGTAACCTGGATAGATGACTCTACCCGTCTCAGAAAGAAACCCATTGTGGAAATTAGAAGAGAACACATAATAGTGTAAAATCATTTAATACAAAAATAAATAAAATACCACCACTAGTAATTGCACTCACATGCTGAAGATATAATCACCGGCCTTTGAGTAATATCCCTGAGTCGCTCACACTCGTTCTCTGGAGTCTGTTACCGTCCGGGCGTTCACCTCACAGTCACTGCTTCCGCGTTCTCCGTCGCGTGATCTCGTAGCTGTGACGTCACCAACCGCAAATCTCCGCGGGAATCCTCGCTTTCAGCTCTAAGCACCGGCTTTGCTTCGTAGTTACAGTTTATCGCGTCCACTTCTCAAGGCAATCTGCCCCTTTGCTTTTGCACTCACCCTACCCTACGCGTTTCTCCGTGCGTGCTTCGTCATGGGTTAGATTCCGATTGTGCTGCCTCTCCTCGCTACCTGAGTCTGTTCCAATGCTTTCTGAGGTTCGTGTTGGTATGGGGAACGTGGATATGATTTATGTCAATGTGAAAAAGAAATGCACACCTCTTTGAATTCTATGGTTTTAATATATGACAGTAATAACCAATCATCTGTTCTATGCAGGTCTTAAAATTAGCGTAAATACACAGCCTCAGATGAACAACAACACATGTACATATTACAACCCGTGTCATGATTTATGTACCAAAAATAAAGCCAAAATGAGAAGCCATGGTGTGAAAACTAATTACACTCTCTTAGATTCAATAGCTTGTAGACCACCTTTAGCAGCAATAACTTGAAGTAATCGTTTCTGTATGACTTATCAGTCCTTCACATCGTTGTGGAGAATTTTGGCCCCCTCTCTTCTTACAATGTTGCTTCAGTTCTTGAGGTTTGTGGACATTTGTTTTGCACATCTCTCTTAAGGTCCCCACAGCATTTCAATCGGGTTGAGGTCTGGGACTTGACTGGGCCCTTGCAACACACTTGATTTTTTCTTTTTTTCACGCATTCTGTTGTAGATTGCTGGTGTGTTGGATCATTGTCCTGTTCATGACCCATTTGTGGCCAAGTTTTAGCTGTCGACAGATGCCCTCAACATTTGACTCTAGAATACTTCAGAGACAGAGGAGTTCATGGTCTACTCATCATGACTGCAAGGTTCCCAGGTCCTGTGCTGCAAAAACACCCCAAATGATCACCCCTCCCCACCGTGCTTGACATTGGTAGGAGGTGTTTTGTGCTGATATGCTGTGTTTGGTTTTCGCCAAACATGGTCCTGTGCATTATGGCCAAACATCTCCACTTTGGTCTCGTCTGTCCAAAGACATTTGTCCAGAATCTTGTGGTTTGTTCAGATGCAACTTTGGCAAACCTAGCCGTGCTGCCATGGTTCTTTTTAGAGAAGAGGCTTTCTCCTGGCAACCCTTCCATACAACCATACTTGTTCAGTCTTTTTCTAATTGTACTGTCACGAACTGTATCATTTAAAATGGTAACTAAGGCCTGTAGAGTCTGAGATGTAAATCTTGGGTATTTTGCAATTTCTCGGCATTGCACGGGCTGAGCCTTGGGGTGAATTTATGCTGGGATGTCCACGTCCTGGGAAGATTGGCAACTGTCTTGAATGTTTTCCACTTTTGAATATCTTTCTCACGTAGAATGATGGACTTTAAATTTGTTTGGAATGGCCTTCTAACCCTTCCCAGATTGATGGGCAGCAACAATTGCTTCTCTAAGATCATTGCTGATGTTCTTTGCTCCTGGCATTGTGTTAACACACACACCTGAATGCTCCGACCAGCAACTGTTAAAACTTTGGCTTTTTTTAGAGGTGGTCACACTTGCTGTGATCAATTAATCAAGGATATTGATTAGCAGCAGCTGTCTGCTACTTAGCATCTTAATTCCTATGTAAGCAATAAGTGTGTACAGTACTTAGTTTTTCACACATAGCTTCTCCATTTTGCGTATTTTTGTTAAAATAAATCATGACACTATGGTAATATGTCATATGTTGTTGTTCATCTGAGTGTGATTTACCTACTATTTTTAGACCTGCTAAGGAACATGATTGTATTATGTCCTGATATGTAAACCATGGAATTCAAAGAGGGTGTACTTTCTTTTTCACATGTGTGTATGTTGTATGTATGTATGTGTATGTATGCAGTGTATATGTATTGTATATATATATACACATATATACACACACACACACACACAACACACACACACACACACACCACACACACCAACATATATATATACAGTGTTCGACAATCACCCAAAATCACCGCCCGACCAAAAAAATCTACTCGCACCTATCGCCACCCCAACGCCCAACCTAGTCCCCGCCCCCAACCCCGCTTTAAAATGTTACGCCGGTGGCTGCCCGCAGACCAGACCCGTCCCTGTGCTGAGTGGGACGTAGGGATACACGCACCCACCGCACAAAGGGAGCGCGTCCGGAGTGTGGTGTTAGTGTTGCCAGGCCAGAATAGTAAGGAAGACATACTTGCCGGACCGGTAGTAGAGGAGAGTAGTTATTGCCGTTGCCAAGGTCAGGATGGAGAGTTGCGGAGGTCGAAGGTATATGCCGTGTTGTCAGGATGCCAGAAATCAGAGAGTCCAAGTAGAGCCGAAGTCGAGAGCCAGAGGGAGTATCGTCCAATTTCGCTCAATACCTGAGGGTCACTGAGAGAGTTCAAATGCTTCCATACAGAGACTATGTCAGATCACGAGTGATGGGAAGCACAGGCATAATAAAGCTGGCAGTGCCAATGGGAAGAGGGAGCAGGCCTGGAACTGCAAGGATGTCCTCCTGATAGGAGGGAGGTGTTTACAGCCCAGCTGATGTAGTCATTGATTTGCATGGAACTGTGTGATGCTTGGGGGGCGACCCCCTCACTGCAGGAGCAGTGGTTAAAAGTGCTCTGTTAGGCGTGTGCTCTGTAAGCTGGGAATGCATGCGCATAACGTCTGGGGCTGGCGTGCATGTGTGCGTTGGATTCGTGACTGACGCGCGTATGCTCAATGGGGTCAGTGACATACGCATGTGTGCGCATAGAGCGCGGAGCCGAGACTCACGCAGAGGCTGCGGTTCCACTCCTTCGGTTGGTGCAATCCGTGATGGCGAGGAGCCTGAGTGTCAGTGTCAGACAACGGAGGTATGTGGAAATTGCGCTGCAGACGCTTGGACGCCTGAGTACCAACGGGGGTGAGCACTGAGGTGCTGACGTGCTGAGACACCAGATTCCTACAAAAATAAAATATAAATAAAATACATTTAATAAATTCCTAGTCAGAACAACATTCGTTTTGACATAAATGTATTTATTGTATTACATTATACTACAATAGTCCTTGTTACTTGTGTTGTGTGTGTGTAATGTCGGATCTTGAAATAAAGCCAGGTGTGAATGACTAGTTTTCCTGAACCCCTTAACCAGTGTCTGGACTCCCCACCCGCTTCACTATCTAAAGCAGCAATCCCGCCTGGGATCTACCTGATCCGCATCCCTCAATGTCCAGGTTCCCTCATTAGCGCAATTTATAACATGGAGGGGAGGTGTTCCCTCCTGTCTTCTGGGTTAGGGGGGTCCATTTCTTCCGTGTGAAGCTTGAGTCAGATGCGGACGAAAGCAGTAAACTAGGTTATTTCGGTGTAGTAATAGGGCAGTTATATTATAGGGTAAATAAGAGATCCAGAGTGTGAGACAGACATAGAATGTGTGGTGAAGACAACAGAGAAGGGTGAGAGAGAGGGAGAGGGGCGAGGAGAGGGAGAGGGCGGAGAGATAGAACTGGAGGCTATAGATTGATTCCCTGGCGAGAGACGGGAAAGGGATGGGTCGCGAGTAGGTAGATGGGGGGCGTAGAGACTTGAGCTGCTGGTCATCTCTCAGGGCTCTTTCTTGCTCTCTATCTCTTTCTTCTCTCTTGGTCTCTTTCTCTCTCTCTTTCTCTGGCTCTCTCCCCTTTCCTTCCTCCTCTCTCCTTTCTACTTCCTCTCTCTTTCTCGTCCCTCATCTCTTTTCTATATTCCTGTCTCTCGTTTCGCTGACGCCTTTGTCTCTCCTCTCTCTTTCTTCCGCTCGTCAAGTTCACTTCCTCGCTCTGTCTCACTCCTCTCTCTTTCTCTTCCGCTCCCTCGTTCTCGTCCATTCTCGCTCTTTCCTATTCCCTCTCTGCTTTCTCTCCTCTCTCGTCCTTTCTCTTGGCTCTCTTTTTCGCTTCCCTCTCCCTTCTCTTATCTCCTCTTTCTCTTTCCTGTCTCTTTCTACTGTCTCATCTTCCTCGCTCGTCTTTTCTCTCTTCCTCTCTCTCTTTTGTCCTCGGCTTCATCCCTCTCTATCTCTTTCAATCTCTTTACTAGCTTTCTCCTCGACTGGGGGTGATGGGATGACGGGGAAGATTGTTGGGGTGACGGGAGATTGTGGTGTGGTGACTGGGTTATT
>WSYH01006502.1:0-23210 GCA_036426205.1 Ascaphus truei | reverse complement strand
GGGTGACGGGGTGATTGGGTGACGGGGTGATTGGGTGACGGGGTGATGGGGTGATGGGGTGACAGGGTGTTGTGATTGGGTGGGGGAGGGATGATTGGGTGGGGGGGAGGGGTGATTGGGTGACACTTCTGGTATCACACACACACCACACACACACACTCCCATGCACACACACACACACACACACACACACACACACTCTCCCATGCACATTCTCCCATGCACACACTCTCCCATGCACACACACACACTCTCCCATGCACACACACACATTCTCCTATGCACACACTCTCCCATGCACACACACACACACTCTCCCATGCACACACACACACGGGACAGGGGGAAGAAGAGAGGAAAGGCCGCGCGACCGAGAACCACCACCACCACCACTGCCCCGCTCTCCCCCCCGTGACCATCTCCCGCCCTGCACGGGCAGCCACGGGACTGTGGGGAAGCGGAGACCAAGGGGGTAAGGGGCACACACCCTTGCTACCATCTCCCGCCCCGCGCGGGGATCAGGGTCAAGCGGGAAGTGGGAACATCTCCGCGCGGGAAGCCGGGGTAAGCGGGGACCGGGGAGAGAAGGGGGGAACACCCTCGCTACCATCTCCCGCCACGCGCGGGAAGCGGGGAGTAAGGGGGAACACCTTGGCTTGCAGGGAAGGAGCAGAGGGCGCCCGCAGGATGGAAGATTAGAGTACTTACTCTCCAACATATCGCCGGCCAGAAAGAATGGCCGCTCGTTGGGGTCGGGCTCATATAGAGCCTGGCCGTGCACCTACAAAGCCTGGGAGCGCACGCCAATGAGCTGTCAGGTAGGGGGAGTTTTTTTTTGTTTTTTTTCAGCGCGAGCAGGGAAAATTTTAAAAAACAAACACGTGTGCAGCTTGGGCCAATATGAGCTCGCCCAGATGTTAAATCCACTCGCCCCGGGCGTGCAAATGTATAGGATTGTCGAACACTGTGTATATATATATACTAGTGATGACGAACGACCTCTGTGGGACTACAGAAGGTTGTAAACACCACCATTCCCTATTTGGGATAATCTTCTCTTAGTTACTATAGTTCAGTGCGTCCAATCCACATAAAATTTGCTGTTCAACGTAAGCTGCCCCAAGACCTCGGATAACCAATCCTGAATGAAGAACAAGAAGAAACACAAAAACAAGGGTGCTTGTCTGTAGCAAATGTATATTATAGGACTGAATGATTACTTGATATTGTACTATATGGATGTCAACAAGATGAATGAATAACAAAATACTATTGCCTGAGTCTGTGGTAGCCTTCTCTGCCCATCAAGGAGATGGCGTGGGCTGCTTGTTGGAGCGCGGGTTGGTGTCTTCCTCTGGTTCACCGCAGCTGCAGACTTTTCAGGACCCGATTAGGCTTCTGCACTGCGTACTCCGTCCGCCTCGCTCGTCCCTCGGGTGGTGAGCGCTGCTTACCGGAGATCCACTCCTGCAGTTGCTGGCGTCCTCGCTACTTCCTGCTTCCTCTCTGCTGACGTGCTTCCGGTGTTCCGATTAAGGGTTTCCCTTACTGCCGGGAACTACTCCGCGCTCCTCACTCGACACTATTATCTCTGAGTTAGTAAATATCAATGGAATCGTGACTAGACCTGCTGTTAGTGTCTGCAAACTTGCTCAGGTCAATGATTCATAAGCTTTAATATGTGCATCAATACAATCCACACAAGAAGTAATTAGCTACGTTGCCGATCAATCTGTTCTCCTGTGATCAATCGATTTCTAAAAAAAAATGCTACAAGTATTTTTTCATAGTACAGAACTAATTTATTAAAAAAAAACACGTGTAGAATATCACTTGGTCTGCAGCTTCAATATACAAAAAGTACAGCGTGTAGATTACAGAAAAATATTATTACAAGAACATACAGTATACAAATGCAGACCGTTTCTTCAAAAAAGGATAAACAAAGAATTCCTATACGTTACCACAGAACATGTAACGGGTTCTTCCCAGAGAGGTCACTGGACTATGAAAGATGAGAAATCACGTGTCTGATCCCAAAACACACCTCTGTTGAATTCTGATTCCATAACTCAATTCCTAAAATCCATATGCCCCTCTTCTGGGCGTGTTCTCAACCCACCCCTTTCATCCATCGCTCTGGATGTCATTTTTATGACTTAAGAGAAAAAAACATTTCTTTTAAATGTAGCCCTTTTTCTGACACGCTAAAGCGACTACGGGTAACTGCACGCACGTGCGGCTCCAGGAGATATGAGCCTCCGCTAGCTGGGAGCCTGGGGTAACACTTATAGCGCAGCGCCTCCACTTACCCAGGATCCCCGTGATGTGAGATTCCCCATGGCAAGAAACATATACACACACATGTATGATGCAACCAACTTTACTATATGCACAATAACCTTAGCACTCTATCATATTAATACACACGCAGCATATAACCCAACACATATCCTATAATGCAATATAACTTTAACGCAGCTAAATGCTAATGTCCTTATACCTTGAGTGGCTCGGCCACGCTCTTAATGAGTATTGTCCTGTACAGTAGTGGCTCAGCCACGCTCTTAATGAGTATTGTCCTGTACAGTAGTGGCTCAGCCACGCTCTTAATGAGTATGTCCGGGTCCCGCCACCGCGTGCCCCACACACCGTGTCCTTGCGCTAGTAGTTAGAATAACTCAGTGTATTAGGTCTTTGGTCACTCACTAGTGTCCTCAAAGAGTACACCTAAGGCGGGATCAGCGCCTGTTGACCGGTGTTGGTGCACTTTACGTAAATACCTTCCGGTCACGGCGGTGACCGGTAATGCTTCGAAAAGGATCAGCCGAATCCTTGCTTGTCTTTGATGTCTGCAGTGCAGCTGTCTGGTCCCAAGCAGCTCACCAGCAAACCTGCTCCGCACGCTTGTCCCTAACTGTCTACACAGTAAGGTGACTGATTGCTACCACTATGGGCGTCCCTGCAGCACAGCAACCTACTGTGACTCTGGGGTTTCCCTTAAGGGCCTGCGGGGTAAAGCTAGCCTATGCAGGCGGGTCACAGACCCCCTGCACGCATACACCCTCCTCCTTTACCTTCCAGAACCCCTCTGTCTAGCGTGACCTCTCCCCCACGCTTCCCTTTCCTGTCCCTGTCATCCTAGCCTTCTGATTGGTTCTTCACATCAGGTGACTGCCCAGGAGCTCATGGGAATTGTAGTTTCTCCACGGAGCCTCTCTGCCTAATCTGCATAGACACACAGCTCAGCTATTGCATCACACTGCCTGTCTCACTCTGCTAGGGCACACTGCAACACTGTTGCAAACACTCCACAAGCTTCTCACTGAAAAGAGGCAGCAAAACAACAGGACACACACTGAACACACATATGAGGTTCCTACCACATCCTTACATTAACTTTTAAACATTTCTTTTTTTTTTTTGTATCAATCTTTTTTATTGGCATTGATATTTACACGTATAGGTACATTTTTGTCAATAACATATAACTGTTTAACTTTGTACTGAGTGGATATTGGCCAACTTGTTGTTTTGAGCTTTGAGGGTAAGGGTAGCGATGTGGGTGGGTGTGGTGGGGGTGGGGGATAGGGAACTGGTAGACAAACAGAGGGGGGATGGGTGGGGGTGGAGGGGGGTTCCCCCGAGGTTCGTCCAGTCCTCCCACCTTTGGGTTTAAACATTTCTTTTAAACTTTGCCTCAATACTGATCCTTACAAAAAGTTTGAAAGGGTGTAGCCTGCGTTTAAGGTTTTAACAAATACCAAAGAAGATGTGACATTTCCTGAAACATTGTCCTTAGTTCTTCATGTATTATGTATTATTGTCAAAAGGTTTTGATAAAGACTCATTTAAATCCATGTTTGGACAATGTATTCTTTATTTAAAGCTATGGATTGGTTGGGTCATTTTGACAGCAGTTTTAGACTCAACAATATTATTTTCTGTTATTTTTCATAACAATAATGAAGGAGACAGATTTTTCTCTTGGTCAGGACTGCATGAATATACTCAACCCGGGGAGAATTTGGCCATCGCCCCTGAGTTCACGAGGTCCCAGCAAATAGACACACGAACGTTCGGAGAAATGAAGATTCAGACACAGGGCAGTTCTGCTGCCTCACTTCTAATTTATTAAGGTTTACAAGCAGCTTTTTATAGGCATTCACAAAGGCATTTCTGGTACATACAACAGAAAGTAGCAATGTCAGCTGGTATTACTGGTGAACACTAGAAACAAGGTGTACATGTCTTTTCAAGATAGCTTGTTATCTGTTAAAGAAGACCTTGTCTATTTTTACATAGCTGGGGCCTTCAGCTGTGGCTTGTTAACTTGTCTTGTAAGATGTTTGTTTTAAGTTAAGGAGTCTTGCTGAGTACAAAACAGGTACAAAGTTCAATCTTCTAAAAAAAAAAACTAAATTGAACTGGAACTTGCAGCTTCACAAAATGAAGGACAGACAACATGGAGGACAGACTAGTGATTTTAACCCTTTCAAAAAATGTACCTCGTATTAACCCCAGTCGTAACATAATCTGACATATGTTTTATATTTGACATAACTATCTAAAGCAATGAGGATGCTCTAGAATTAAACTGATTCTAAGAAAGTCATTTCAAACACGAGTGAGTTTAATTTTAATATCAATATATTAAAGTAAGGGAATTTCACTCTTATTTTGCTCCGTTTGAACAAGCTTTCGAGTTGGAGGGAATTGAGAAGCACATATGATAATTGTCAATTTACCAATTTCTGTATTTATCATTTTCCCATTTTGCCAGATCTGAGGTGGCACAAATCAACTTTAAAGATTTAAATTAAGGAAACTAGTTTTATGAATATTTCCCAGGACTTAATGGAGGAAATAGGAAATATTAGATGTCCTACAAAGTGTGCATATCCTAAAGGGAAGTCCGTAGTATTTTCTGCGTAACTTTTGGTTAAATCAGCATTCAGTCATTTTTTATAAAATGGAATAATGTTTTCTGTCTTTGGTTTTAATAGTAGACGGGCCCAATACGGAGCAAAGGTGGAGCCGTGATGCTGCTGGATACTGTTTAATTCCATATGGATCAGAAATTATAAAAGCTAACAAGAACTCGAGAGGTAAAGAGTCTAGAGGAAGCCTTCATATTCAAGAAAACCCCAACCAGGTGGGATCCTGTGGGCAGGGAAGATTAATTGAATTTGGCACAAGATCCAACCAACAAAGACAACTTCTAGTGCATCCGCAATCTCACACAGACGAGAGGTCTTCTGCTCATACTGAGTCTGGGAAACAAGCTACAGACAGGGGAACCTTAAAGACACAGTTAAGGGCACATGAGAAACAAAAGTTGCACCGTTGTACAGAAGAAAAAAAAATCACTTCCACGCACCATTTAAAAAATCACATCAGGTCTCCTACAAAAAGAAAGCTGCCGGTTGCCATGAAGATCACTAAAGGTTTTTTACACGGTGGAAACCCGAAAACCCTTCAGAAAACTCACCCAAAGAAAAAGCTGGTAAGAAGTGCAAAACGCAATGTGTTTCTAAAATCCCACCGGATTGTGAAACCTTTTGTCTGTTCTGAGTGTGGTAAATCCTTCGACCAGCAGGCAAAGCTTCATTCACACCAACGGGTTCACACTGGGGTGAAGCCTTATGTCTGTGCTGATTGTGGGAAGAGCTTCTCCGGCCGGGGAAACTTCTATCAACATTGTCATCGCCACACTGGGAAGAAGCCTTGTGTCTGTAAAGTGTGTGGCAAAAGCTTCTCAATGAATTATGAACTCCACAGACACCAACGGATCCACACTGGGGAGAAACCTTTTGTTTGTACTGAGTGTGGGAGACGGTTTAGTCACAGGGGGAACCTCCAAACACACCAGCGGATTCACACAGGGGAGAAACCTTTTACCTGTACAGAGTGTGGAAAAGGCTTCCAGCTAAATGTTCACCTCACATTACACCAGCGAGCCCACACTGGGAGTAAACCTTTTGCTTGTACGGAGTGTGGGAGCCAGTTCAGTCATAAGCACAGTCTCCGGCAGCATCAGTTAATTCACACAGGAGAGAGGCCTTTTGTCTGTACTGAGTGTGGGAAAAGCTACAGAGAGAAGAGGAGCCTCAATTCTCACTATCTTATTCACACTGGGCAGACACCATTTGCATGTACAGAGTGTGGAAAAACCTTTCTGTCAAAGAGGGGCCTCCGCTCACATCAACTAACACACACTGGGGTGAAGCCTTTTGCCTGTAATGAGTGTGGGAAACGCTTTTTAATGAAGTGGAACCTACATACTCACCAACGGCTTCATACGGGGGAAAAGCCATTTTCCTGTTCACACTGCGGGAAACGGTTTAGTAAGGAGAACTCTCTCTCTAATCATAAAAGGATTCACACTGGGGAGAAGCCTTTTGTCTGTACAGAATGTGGCAAATGTTTCCGTTTGAAGGACATGCTTTGTATACATCATCGTATCCACACAGGAGAGAAGCCTTTTGAGTGCAAGGACTGTGGGAAATGCTATAAGTCTAATAGTCATCTTTGGAGACATAAATTTATACACAGAGATTAGTATTTTATCTGCCCTTGAATGATAAAGCTTCATAAAGAGAATTTTCCCTGAAATATTACTATTTGTTTATAAATCTATGTAATAGTTCCCAGCACTCAGTATGAAAAACCAGACACAAGCGTCAATATGTGAATGAGAATGGTATATTCAAGAGTAATACAAATCAAAAGCCAACCCTAATGGGGGCTAGGTAGGAATTTAGCATTGAACTAATGAGTAAAAAATGGAGAGGGGGAGGGGAATGGAGGGAATACACAGGGAATAAAACAGAGTAAAAAACAAGTATAGGGTGCTTATTTTTTACTCTTGAATACACCATTCTCATTCACATATTGACGCTTGTGTCTGTTTTTTCATTCTGAGTGCTGGGAACCATTATATAGATTTATTGGTTATTGTTTTGAGGGGGTTAGGGGTCCCTCTCTGTTCCCTTGCACCACAACATTTACTTTCTTATTGTTTCACATAATTTGTGGTGGAGTGCCGCCTTCCTCACATACTTTTTGTATTACTATATTTATTGTATGTCTTTATTTGTATAGCGCCATTAATGTACATAGCGCTTCACAGTAGTAATACACGTGATAATCATATACATAATAAATATAAATAACAGGTCATGGGAATAAGTGCTTCTGACAAACGTAACATTTAGGAAGAGGAGTCCCTGCTCCGAGGAGCTTACAATCTAATTGGTATGTAGCAGGAATGTACAGAAACAGTAGGAGGGTATTTTGGTGCTTCTGCAGCGATAAGCTTTATGTATCATGTTTCTAGTAATATCTACGGTGCTACTCATATGCTTCTTTAAGCAAGTGTGTCTTAAGGTGGGTCTTAAAGGTGGATAGAGAGGGTGCTAGTTGAATATTGAGGGGCAGGGCATTCCAGAGGTGTGGGGCAGTCAGTGAGAAAGGTTTAAGGCGGGAGAGGGCTTTAAACACAAAGGGGTTGAGGGAAGACATCCTTGAGCAGAACGCAAGAGTCGGGATGGTGCATAGTGAGAAATTAGGGATGAGATGTAAGTAGGGGCAGAAGAGTATAAAGCTTTAAAAGTGAGGAGGATAATTGCATGTGTGATACGGGAAATTGTGTATAAAATTATCAAAATGTGGCGCTCAGTGTATATGGTTTAAATCAACATCAAATAAACCCACAGTGTTAAAAATAGATAAGAAAATAAACAGTGATACTTATACAACCACGTGTATTCAATGCGGCTGTGACTTGATGCAGGACTGCTCTTTCAATCCTCGTAGGCAAGTGAAGGGTGAAAATCATCAAGAAGCGCAAATCATGTGGAAAATAAAGAAAGACAACAAACTTATGGTACAGTATTGTGTGAACTTTGTGTGATAAATGGCTGTGGTTAGGTGCTCAGAATACTCACAAACATGAGAAGTACGCAGGCATATAAAGGTATCTTTAACCCATGGGATGAGGCCAATTAGTAGGATGGGACCGCACTGTAATCAGGTATACTGTAGCGCTTTGGTACACTTGCGTCCCCTTAGAATAAAATGAACCGGACATAGTGCAGACTGACATAGAATATTATAAACAAGCAAAATCCAATCAACTCACATGGTGATGGAAAGAAACAAGCGTTAGATCACAAAGTGGATCTCTGCAAGACCGGGAGAGTGGTATCTCTTCTTTTCCTCTGTTAGCTATGCGTGTCACGGATGCGTCTCACCGAGGACCGGAAGTGACGTCATCCGCTCTCAGAGGTTCCAGTTTCGTCTCAGGGCATCACTCTACGCGTTTCACCTGTAGGTTCTTCAGGAGTGATTTTCCATAGTGTATGAGCAAACTTAATACTCTAATCTCTACCTCATAGGTGGGAGTGAATTGGATAATGGAAACATTTAATTGAGATGGCCAAATGCTGCTGATATAGACAATTACTACATCTAGGTAAAAGCAATCAGTATATCTACATAGATGCAGGTGATACAAGTAAAACATTTAATATATGAGTACTTGATTAAAAACATGTTACACATAAGATAAAAAAATGGCATTTAATAGCCATTGGTGGTAGCCTAAGCTGTAGGCAAAGTTAAATCTGTTGCATCTGACATAGCACAGACCCAAATCCTAAGGATATGATGACATTTATTACTATCCCTAAAAAAGCTAAAATAAATAAATACATAAAATATAATGACGCAAATTAAGTAGAAGGAACAATATCTAATGGAAAGAACAAAAGAGAACATAATTAGTGGATATGACAAAAACCATAGTAATAATGATGTTATATATGTTATAAAAATGGTTAAGATCAAAATCCCAATTTAAACCTGAGGGTGCCAATGTATTTAGCTCAAACATCCAAAATGATCCCTTTTGAGAAGGGTGTATTCCATATACCACCTCTCCAAGGGCATAAACTTGCTCAATCGCTTGAATGTTAACCCTTTAGGGTCTGAGTTGTGCATCAATAAAGTGATTAGAAACACTGTGTGTTGTACTTTTCTTTTAATGTACTAATGTGTTCTAATATTCTGGTTCTAAGGGGGCGGATAGTTTACCAATATACTGTAGCCCACATGTGCATTCAATAAGATAAATGACAAAATTTATCACAATTCAAATGTTGTTGAATGTTATATTTTATGTGTCACATGTGATTGAAAACTATTTGATATCCTTAGAATGAATTTACATGAAGTGCACATTCTACATGTATAGAATCTTAGGAGGATCTAGCCAACGGATTGGTATGTACAGGACCCTTTCTAAGGGCACTGGGGGCTACAAAACCATTTTATAACATATAAACATCATTATTACTATGGTTTTTGTCATATCCACTAATTATGTTTCATCTTTGTTCTTTCCATTAGATATTGTTCCTTACTTAATTGCGTCATTATATTTATGTATTTTATTTATTTTAGCTTTTTTAGGGATAGTAATAAATGTCATCAATCCTTAGGATTTTTGAGTCTGGGCATATGTCAGAGCAACAGATTTAACTTTGCAGAGCTTAGGTATCCACCAATGGCTATTAAATGCCAATTTTTTATCTATGTGTAAACATGTTTTTAATCAAGTACATCATATATTAAATGTTTTAACTTGTATCACCGCATCTATGTAGATATCATGATTGCTTTTACCTAGATGTAGTAATTGTCATATCAGCAGCATTTGGCCATCTCAATTAAATGTGTTCCATTATCCAATTCACTCCCCACCATGAGAGTAGAGATTAGAGTATATAAGTTGCTCATACACTATGGAAAATCACTCCTGAAGAAACCTACAAGGTGAAACGGTAGAGTGATGCCCTGAGACGAAACTGGAACCCTCTGAGAGCGGATGACTCACTTCGGTCCTCGGTGAGACCATCCGTGACACGCATAGCTGACAGAGGAAAAGCAGAGATACCACTCTCCCGGTCTTGCAGAGATCCACTTTGTGATCTACACGCTTGTTTCTTTCCATCACCATGTGAGGTTGATTGGATTTTGCTGTTTTTTATAAAATTTCTATGTACAGTCTGCACTATGTCGGTTCATTTTATTTTAAGGGACGCAAGTGTACCAGAGCGCTACAGATACAGATTAGCAGTGCGGTTCCCATCCTACTAATGGCCTCCTCATCCCATGGGTTAAAGATACCTTTATATGCCTGCGTACTTCTCACGTTTGTGAGTATTCTGAGCACCTAACCACAGCCATTTATCACACAAAGTTCACACAATACTGCACCATAAGTTTGTTGTCTTTCTTTATTTTCCACATGATTTGCGCTTCTTGATCATGTGTGATACGGGAGACAGGTGAGAGGCAGTAAGGGCCCGCCAGCATGTGGTTACAGTGGAAGAGGGGGTTTGGCCCGGGATTAAAGGGGTTACACCCCATTTTGCCACCCCCTACTCTCACCTGGGAAGCAAGGAGTTAACTGGACTGTGGTCCAGTAATGTGTTTTTACCTTGCTTCAGCATCCTAATGTATATTCCCCTGTAAAAATGTATTGTTTCTGTTCCAGTGTTTGCACCAACACATACACTGGGATTGATGCGGGAGGCTTAAGGGGTTAATGAGCTGCAGTTTAGGAAAATACAAATATGTGTGGTGTCTTTTCAGAAATACAAGAAAAAACATAAAAGCGCACCAAGATGAGAGATAGATATTGTATTAGCAACAAATAATAAAATTAGTAACTTACATATAAAATTTCTTTAATAATCCCCGATTCTGGTGTCTATCACAGGAGTAGGGCATCACATAGGAAGTATGAAGGGTAATCTCAGTTCTGAGAGATCAGACCCGCGCGCTGGGGCTGTCTCTGTTCACTCTCCTGTCCTCCACGTGTGGTAGCGTGGTGCAGAGTGTAGCACACATGTGCAGGAACCGGGGCCTTCAATAGGTGTCCTTAGGATGCCTGTCCGTTTTTGATAGCATAGAAACGATCGGAAATAAGCAGGAACGGTACACTTGAGTGTGTACTGGTGGTGGGTAGTAAAACCGCCAGCCACAACAGTCGCGACGCGTTTCGTTTAACAAAGTAAACTTCTTCAGGCATATCTGGGACACCTGTTTAGGGGTCCTTTATAGGTCTAATTCTGTGCGTCATTGGTTAATACCTAATGGCTGCATGGCCAATCAGGCTCATATACTGATAGGGGCAGGCCACAATAGGAAGACCTCCCTGTTAGTGCATTTAATCCAGTAATGAATTACACTAATTGAGTATATATATAAGTGTAAATAGAAAGGTAAACAGACCTTAAAGGGGAGCCAAAATCATGTGTCCCAAATAGTCAAGTGCAATAAAATATGCATAGTAGTAGCATAAAAAACAAAGTATATGTGCATACTGGATAACAACATTAATAACATTAAATGACATATAAATAACTTTTAAAATATGGGAAATAGAACAAATGGAAAGGTGGGGACTGAACTTTTCATTACGTCTTTTCAGAAATATCTGGGCTTCATCAGGCTTGATCGAAGTTGGATGTGAAAAGTACAGAGGGGGTTTAGTGTACCGTATGTTAATACCTAATTGGCAGGCCAAGGGTATATTGCTGGTAGAGACAGCTAGGACCCAGGTCTGGGGCATTGGGTGTGAAATATAGCACCTGTGACAAATGTTCACTACACACAGGCCCAGCTTCAAAGGATTTCTTGACAAGGGGTTATGGGGGCCAGGGGTGCGGTTACACAAGGAGATATCAGAATGAGTGACCTTATTAAATATAAGAATACCCTGAGATGTCCTCGGCTGAACATGCTAAAAATTACATATGTGTAACCGGGGGACCAAGCCGCAACTAACGATTACAGACACATGATGTCTAGTAGGTCCTAAGAGACAGATATTAATATCTCTCTTAATTTTAGTATTACACGGTAATATTTAGTCTTATTGGGAGCGTCATGCGTGCCGGAATGTATTAATATGTCTCGCGTGCCAGTAAGTACTACTAAACTGAAGTTATGAAGTTATTTAGATAGGAAAAGCAGTTTTTAAACGTCCTTGGGTGGGAGGAGTTTTACTCTGGGGAAAACTGTCAACCTCACCACTGATTTATGAGAGGGGCTGGGTTTAGGTTGTGTTCAATGGGAAATAATTGTATATAAACAAGGCCCAGCCTATGGCTATTGTTTTATGTCTTTCGTGTCTTGGGATTATGAAGATTGCTGTATGAACTGCCAGTCTAGATTTGCTGTTTCATCATTCCATCTTAAGTAAGTGTCATATTTTGTTTATTTGTACTATCTTGTTGTGTTCACCTTTTTCAAGGAATAAATTATATTTTATCATATCTAAGCCTCGTTCAGTTCAACCCAGGTATTTTTGGTGTATTATTATAGCCTGTCACAAAGTTACCGTCACACCCCGACTATCCGATACTCTCCAATCCTGAACCTGGCAAGTACCTTAACTATTATACCATCCGTAATCCTGACCTGGCCTGAACGACTACTCTACACTTTAGGCGCGCCCGCATGGCTATGGGTCAGCGTTACTCAATTCCCTGCCTCAGCACCGCGATCGTGCTTCGTTTGTGGTGAGCTACGCGTTACAGTTTTAGTGCAGGGGGTATTGCTGTGTGGTGTCAGAGGGCACAGGTAAGAAAGGAGTTCATGTGGACTGAGAAGTGGTGAAGAAAGGAGAGATGGAGATATATGAATAGAGTTAGAGACATGGGGCTGGTAGAAAAAAATGTGTATTTTGAAAAGCGAGGTCAGAGCAAATATAAATAGCAGCGTCATGGCAGCAGTAGTTTAGTGCTGAGATGTGTGGTCTGGGATAGAAAATGTCCACCTTTCCAGCGTAGTTCACATCCAGGATTGAGGGCCCGTAGGTGTTCTGTAGTCCCCTTGTTTCCCTCCTGTTGAACTCCCTGTTAAACTCAACACTGCCACTTAGAACTGGGCCACTTTGAAGCTTGGGCTGCTTTCACAGCTAGGGCTGCTTTGTCTGCTCTATTTGTTTCTTCTTTTTATTCTAATTGTGTTTAGTGTGTAGTTTTTATATGTACTTTTCGATTGTTTATCTTCAGTATAGGGGAATAATTTCAGATACAAGTGCATCTATATCAGGGAATAGAACATTGTATTTTAATAGTTTCCTGTACAATGAGAGCCATTAGATGCTCAGGATTGTTCTCAAAATAGGATTTTCTTGTTCATATAGCCTTATAGTTTTGTTTCCTGTGGAAGCCAATCACATTTGGGTAAGTTCCTCCTTCCCTCTGGGGTGAGGATAAGAATTCTTATTGAATTTAGACTCCCCGATTCTATCATGCTTACAAACTGTGACTAAAAGAACAACCAGCAGTCAATGAGACTTCATATGAATAAGACAAAACAAAATTACTGTAAAAACACCTGGAACATAAATGCTGTCTGTGAGGATTATAAATCAACTTAAATATCTTCTATGGCAACAATTATATTTGGATGTCTTGGACAAACTTCATTAGTTGCATAATAGGATTGGCATAATTGCCAATACGCACAACCACAAATCTTTGGCATACGCGAAGAGTGTGAACCTCTTGCTGAAAGACTAATTTCCTTCAGTGCCTCCTCATACTTCCGCTTCAGCTTAGCCATCATTTTATCAGATTGGCTCTGCTTTTCCACCATGGTGGCGTTATTAGTGTTTACAGCATCTAGCTCAGTCTTGAGATTGTCCAATTCTGTCCTGGCCAAGGAGTACATCATGAGCACATTCTTCTGTAGCTCCACATTATTTTTCAGTAGCTCTGAGTAATCATCTTTCTTCAGTTTCAATTGTTCCCGGAGCAGATCACAGTCACGCCTGGCAACCTTCAGGGCATCCCAAGGGCTGGTCAAGGGATCGTCACTCACCGGTTCCAGCTCCGCTTCCCTGGTATGGTTGGTTGAGGGTTCCTCACTATTAGCACCGGACAGACACTTCTTTGGGGTACACGACTTCTGCCTTGGGCCCTCTGGATATTCGGTCATCCGTGGGATGACTTCTCAATTTTCTCTAGGCTGCAGGGCATTTCGAACCCCCTTCTCCTCCGTGGGATCTGCAGATGTGTTTGTTCCTTCCACGGTAAGTGAAGAACCGCTTTTCTTTTTCTTTTTCCGCCTTTTTGTTTTGGATGACTCCGTCCCATCAGGAATACTGGGGTCTCCTTCTTTATTTGATACTTTAGCAGCTTCATTGTATACGCCAGGCTTTTCTTGCAGTTGCGTTAGCTGACAGAAATATTTGGTGATCTGCTGCTCCCGCTCTGTCTCCTGCCGATCAGATTCGTCATCATAAAGAGCGGTCTTTTCGGTTCGTACCGAGTTCAGGCACCCCCACCATACTTGGGGTGTTTTGTGGGTGTGACTCGGTTCGGGCTCCCCGTTAGAGATGTCTTCCTCCTTATCGGACTGGAAGGGAAACTCTTCCGTGGGGTAGGGTTCATTACAGGAACGCTGCATCTTGTCCTCCATTTTGGGGCTATCAGGTGTATTTTTCTTCCTGACCTCAGGAGGCGCTATTGCAGCTGTTGCCACTGTATTTGCTAGAACCCCAAATGGTGGTAGTCCTACAGGTGGGCATATTTTGCTTGTAGAGGTCATAGCTCTCACAGGCCTCTCTGTAGACTTTTTCTTCCCTTGGGTAAGTTTTACAATATTAGCAGTACTGTGCATGCATTCACTCTCATCGTCTCAATAAGGCCTGAAGGGACACTGCTCCGTGTGGTGGGTTCTTTACACCAGGAACACATTTTCTTCCTTATTTTTGTAGAGTCTGTATTTGACTTCAGCTGGGCGTCCATTTTAAATTCCCAGGGTTTTTTGTTTGTTTTTTCTCCACAGGTGTATTCTTCACCTTCACCTATTGGGGCTCTATTTCTTTAAATACAATGCTTGCTAGCTGCCCGTTTCCTTGCTTCAGCAAAGGCATTTGCTTTACACCATTTACTTGCTATGTGCAATCCCTCCGCTTCAGCAACAGAATTTGGTTTTCTGCTTGAGTTCAGTAATTTTCAGTCTCATCTTTGGGTAATATGGCATTCACTCTTCACACTTTGGGTGCATGTTGTACTCCCAAGATACATACAGACTTTACTTGCAGAAAAAAAATATTCTCTTTTTTTTCCCCTCACTTTCTTTCACTCCGGGCAGGGCGACTTAACACTCAGCAATTGTCTTTGGGTTACCCTTTACACAGTTCAGAAATCCCTTTTTACCCGGCAGGGCAATTTTACACACAGCACTTGCTTGCTGAAAATTCCCCTGCTTCAGCAAAACATTTTTTTGTTTTTTAAAGAAAATAATAAACAAAGCCTAGCTCCTATCATTGGAGCGCTAACTCACTTCTTGAACCCTGACTACGGCTGGAAGGCAAAGCCTCTATTTCAACAACCATACTGTATTACACATCATTGTAATAGGCAAGTAAGGTTTACCTGCTTCAGCAGTCTCTCTCCTCTTGGAATTGAGGAAAAGAGTCCATCTGTGGTTTTGTGGCTTTCTTCAGTGCAGTGTAGATTTCCTGCCTGGATGTGTATCCCTTTAATTCTGATCTCTGCTGCAGGTGAATCTTTGTTTATGTTGCTCAGGCTGTTTGTAGGCAAAAAGCACAAAAAAATTTCAGAGGCAATCTCCGGGCCCCTTTTAACCTCAAGGGCCACCTCTCATCCCACTTCTGACACCATATGTAGGAGTCGTGTTCAGAGGTACGCAATAGAGACTGGTTTTAGGGTGAAATTAAATAAGGCTTTTATTGCGCCTGCTTCTTTAACACAAGAAAATCATCAAACGTATGCAAATAAGGGGTCAAACAAAAGCTTCTGTTCCATTTGGGAGTATTTCTAGTTAAACTTATGCAGTCCACAACTCCCTTTAGATTAGCATGTTTCCCAGCCCCAAACCAATATTTTGATATGTGCAGATATACAACAGTCTTAGAAAGTAAAGTCGTATCTGTCTCTCTGGTAGCTGTAGGGGGGAATCCTTCTCTGCTCTCCTGCTGTAGCCTTTTGGTCCTAAGGCACATTCAGCTTTCAGGTTTTTAGAAGTGTTCTCCCCCTTGTTGTCTTGTTGTCTGGCTGTCAGTATACAGCGGCTCAAGACCTCTCTGTTCCTTCCTGTTTCAGCCCACGTGTGTGCTCAGGAGTCTCCCCTTCCTGTCCCAGGAGGAGCCTTTTCTCTAACAAACCTCCAATCAGCAAGGTGCTGGTCAATTAACCAGCACACTGCTGGATTATAGGCAAGTTTTCTGAACAGGGATAAATCCCCTGTTACACATTAGAATACTGTAGCAGGCTTCCCCCTAGCCCCCTTACCACCGCGGTAGCCATTACAGGATCGCTCGTGCGCAGTACAGATAGCGCACGTGGTCCCAATGCTACAGAGGTCCTGAGTGGACTACAATTCCCAGCAGCCTCTGGGGATTGCCCTTTCACCCACATCACGTGTAGCCAGCCAGCAAATAGGGTTTTGCAGCTTCTCCTATGATGCAAGGCTACAATGTTGCGGGGACCACGTTTGGCAGTTGGAGCTGGGAGCAGGAAGGGGAAGGCAGGGTGTAGGGACCAAGTGGCTCCTGCACCAGGTAAGATAGTTCCCCAGATCCCAGGCAGGCCCCAATCCCCACCAGGGTAGGGGGTAGGTACTAAGGGACGGCCCCTAGGTTAGGGACCCAGCCCTTAGCAGTGTGTGAAGTGTGTAGTCTTGTCAGTGTCACGGCTGTCAGTGCTGTGTGCGCTGACAAGTAGGCACAGTGTGGGTGTGCAGCACGTTTGCTGCAGGTACCGGTTGAGTGCAGTGCGGTTGCTGCAGGTAGCGGTTGAGTGCAGTGCGGTTGCTGCAGGTACTGTGTGAGTGCAGTGTGTTTGCTGCAGGTTTAGGGAGAAGTTAGTGAGAGGGGATCCGGGAGGTGAAGGGAGAGGTAGAGTGGGTGCAGGGGGTCAGTGACCCACTTGCATAGGACAGGCTACCCCGTAGGCCCCTAGGAGTGTTCCCTGAAGTCACCAAAGGTTGCTGTGCTGCAGGGACGCCCATAGTGGTAGCGAGCATCACCCGTCACTGTGTAGACAGCTAGGGACCAAGGGACAAGCGTGCGGAGCAGGTTTTGCTGGCGAGTCGTCTGGGACCAGACGGCTGCACATTGAGACCCAGGAGGCAGACCTCTGATTCGCCTGACCCTTTGCGAAGAGTTACCGGTCACCGCCGTGATCGGCAGGTAACCCTCACCAAGTGCACCATTGATATTATTAGATTCACACGGGACCAGTGGCTGCGCAGTCACACATATCCATCTCACTTGAAGGGTGGGAGACATATTGTGAGGGGTTACTGGACACAGGGTGGGATCACCTGGTGAAGGGGGTAGCGTCCTGCGAGACGCAGTAGTTAGTGTCTGCCCTACAGAGGGACACCTGTTGATTTGTTGATTGTTATGCATGAGTACAGTTACACTAGTAAAGGTATTGGTTGTTATCCATACTGTGTGTTGAGTGATATATATTGTCCTGCGAGGAACCACTCCCCCTCTGGTGGGAGCCATCGCAGGTGGAGGCGCTGCACCGAGTACAGGGTTACTCATATTATACTTGCCCCGGGTTCCCAGTGGCGGAAGCTCAGCTCTTCTGGTTGCCAAACAGGTACCGCACCAGACAGAGAAGTAGTCAGAAACACCTACCCACCCCAATCTCACTTAGGGTGGGGGTAAGAGGGCTACATTTGGAGGCGCTGCTGAGAGCCAGACCTGGGGTGCCCGAACTCAACAAATTATGTTCTCATTATCATTGGCATCCTGCTAAGAAGTGTACGAATGGGCATTAGAGGGGCAAGTCCCGCCCTCACAAACCCTTGCTGTAGGACGAGTTCCTGCTGACACTCCCTCCTGTGATATTTGCTTAATATTGGGTCAGTACCCAGGCTTATGGGGTGCAAAAGTCTTGGGCCGCTGCGTAGATGCAGACGGAGTGTGGTGCTCAGTGTTGGTGAGGGCCGAACAAGATTTAATAAGCGATGGAGGCCCATCCAAAATATTGCTCCATGGAACCCTCACTAAAGTATAGTGTCCTGTTATCTACCCTGAAATGCCAGGAAAACCAGAAGGCTACCCCCCTATCCATGCAGAGAGCCCTAGTGAAATTGCTGAGACTGTGATTAAAATGGAGGCTCCCTCAAGCAGTGAGTCAAACCTAAGATGGCGGCTCCCGCCAAGTCGGGCAAGCACCAGGACTGTGCAAGAAATTGTTGCAGTGTATTGTCCGGGTTGGGCACGAAAACCAGAGCCACGCCCTTGCACTGAGAGTAGCTCCACACAGAGTCAGAACCACTCCTTGAAAGAGGGTGCTCCGCCTCGAGTCCACCAGGGGGAGCAAGCACAAGGATGCTCGATCAGTAACTGCTGTCGCCACTAAGGACAGTACAGGATGCCACGAACCACATCCGCAGTTGTATGGTGTTTGGCCAGCATAGGGGCTGTATGTAACATTTCTTTTGTGCCCGTGCTTACAGAAAGATGTTAAACTCTCCGGTGGTATGAACTTTGATCCTTATCAGCGACCACGAGGGGTTCAGGTAGTGAAAGTCGAAGGAAAAAGGTACGTCAGGTGCCTAAGCCCCAAGTGTGATTTTCCAGATGGCGAATTGAGCTGGGGACCCAAGTGTGCCTGCTGCGAGGCACAGTTCCTAAAACCAGTGCTGCTGTGTGCTACGGAACCCACAGAGGAAGATGCGGCTAACCAACCTATCTCAACTACGGAGGGCCCGTGCGCCCTAACCGCGGTTCCAGATTCGGTTCTAATGCCGGAACCACAGATGGAACCACAGAGGACAAGTGAAGCTGAGGACAAAGGGCCTCATGCAGTAAGCGTCGATTAAGTGAAATCGGCAAGTTTACCGATTAGTCATGTTAATGGCGATTTTTCCTCTCCGTATGCAGTAAGTGCCGAATACATTCAAAATCAACCCCAAAACAAATCCGCCCACTCTCACGATGATTATCCGATCACACACAGGTGTATCGGCGTGCGTGGCGGGGTGCTGATAGGTTGCCCAATCACAAATCTTGCTGAATCAGGCGAAACAAGCATGTATTGGATTGCGCGCCATATTTAAAGGCAACGTGTACTGCTAATCATTCTCTGTGTTGTTGGGAGTGAGAGAGAGAGAGACGCACAGAGCTGGCTGATTGAACATTTGCATATTGACGGAGAGACTTGTTGTGTATTGGGTGAGCTTTGTCCATTGTTGTTTTGTTTACATCTTTGTCTTGTTTTATATGTGGAAGTGTTTCGTGTGATTGGCTGTACATTAGTTGTCTGTTTTTTGTGAGTGCTGGAAGTATGCCCGCAAAGCGTGGGAAGAGTGATGCTGGTGGGAGTGGGAGTGCTACTCGTGCGAGTACGCGTCGGAGTGAACGTACTGTTCAGGGGAGTGATGTTGCTGGTGCACCGAGTGGTGTTGCTGGGAGTGGGAGTGCTGGTGCTGGGAGTGGGAGTGCTGTTGGTGGGAGTGGGAGTGCTGTTGCTGGGAGTGCTGTTGCTGTGAGTGGGAGTGCTGTTGCTGTGAGTGGGAGTGTTGTTGCTGGGAGTGGGAGTGCTGTTGCTGGGAGTGGGAGTGCTGGTGCTAGGAGTGGGAGTGCTGGTGCTAGGAGTGGGAGTGCTGGTGCTAGGAGTGGGAGTGCTGGTGCTGTGAGTGCTGCTGGTGGCGCAGTTGCTGATGGGGTGGATGGTGGTGGCGTGCTTGCTGGTGGGCAGCTTTTGGAGGCTCTTCCATTGGAAGAAGGAGAGTCCAGTCAGCACCAGCCAAGCTCTGACCCTAAACCTGCTCGGAAGAAACGTGTGGAGAAGCCACGTAATCCTCGCTTCAATGACCAGGAAAATACAGCTCTTGTCACTGGCATTCTGGAGCACTATGACAGTATATATGGACATTTACTAGGTAAGTGTACCTTTACATTTATTATTCAAATACATGTGATCCTAGGTCATCTGAGTTTTGTTCATATGCAAATATGGGTTCAGAATATCTTTCTATGTTAATTAGTCTGGAAACAGAGGTTTTTATCATGCCTTACAAGGACAACTAAACACAGGCGGTCAATTTGCCATAACTGCATACAATATGAATGCAACCTTGCTTACATGTATAGGTTTAGTAGTGAATGCTCATGTGCTTCACATATTACACATAAAACAGCATGTTTGCTATCTCTTGGAACAGCTAGCAGTGTAGGAAACTGGTGCTTCTATTATTAATCATTTACCTCATATATTTTATATGTTTTTCAAGGGCGGACAAGTTCAGCAAGCAGAAAAGAAATGTGGGACACAATAGTCATTGGTGTCAATGCGTGTGGGAATCATGTGAGGGACAAGCGGAATTGTCACAAGAGATTTGATGATATTAGGTCCAAATTGAAAAAGAAAATACAACACCAACGCGTGCATGCTACTGGCACTGGAGGTGGGCCGACACCACAACGTCTCATATTAAGTCCATTGGAGGAGCTGCTTCGGGCAAAATTACTTCCCGTCGTCGTGGAAGGCTTACCTGGTGACCGTGATATAGGAATTTACCCCTCACAATTTCCACCAGGTGAGAAATATTACTGTACTAGGCGTGTCGTTGCTTACAGTTATTTTGCATAGTTACACTGCTTTTTATACTGTCTTCACAATATAAGCATACCTGCATCTATATATGTATATGTCTGATTCTGTATATATATATATATCTCAAAATAGACATATATGTTGTAGTCCTACTAAAAGCAGTAACTAATATAGCACGTGCCATTGCGTGCTCATTTACATGTGAATTCCCAAAATGCATTGCTGCAGTGGAAGCAATTGATGGTGGGCGAAGATGGGGAACAACAGGGTAGTACACATGTGTAACACATGCTAATGATAAATTATTACTAGCTACAGGTCCAGAACAGAAATATGTAGAATATTATTGTGTATTTTATTTATTTTACTCCGACAAACATGACATTACTGCCTATTTTAAGCATGCATCAAATATATTGCATGCAACGGCCTACAAACATCACTTGCACTAACACATCTATAGTTGTTTATGAAAAGGTCCATTTTTGCTTTAAGTCATATACAGACAGCATAATGAGGCACACGTATCATATTTTATGTCATTGTTTTCATAACTTTAAAACTGCACACGACTATTTAGCTCATCTACCATTGTGTTAAAGCAGCTGCAATTAATATCTCATCACAGCATACACTTCAACAGAGGGGGTGGGGTTCAGCACACACACTAATTACAGCCTCATTTTAGGGTCAACTTAGTTCACACCATTTTCACCTGTTTCAAGTAATTGAAAGGTGTGGCTGATTAGGCTTTTTGGGGAAGGGAATACCGTTCTTACAACCTGACTAGCACAACTGAAGTTAATCACACTCATTTGAAAGCTTCACTTTAGCTACTAAATGCCCCAACAACTCATTACTTATCAAAGCGTACGTCACACATTAGTTCACTCATATCTATAGTTGAACTACTACTATCAACGACACATTATCACACACTGCATGTGTTGTCTTGTTGAGTCACAGCCACATTCAGGTGTGCCACATCTTATATTAATGTACCACACATATCCTCTACCAAAAACAACACTTTTTGCAATATGACCACCTTCATGATAACCATTGTGAATGGTCATCTCATGATAGTTATGTACATTATGATACTGATATCACTACACAACATATGATTTTTATGTACAAATTTTATCTATTTATCCTCACGCATTACTGCAGGAACATAGTATGTTTTATGTTAGGGAACTCAAAAGTTCTAAGTACACAGGCATGTACATTGTTATTACAACTATTTATGTTCACTTTCACACACACATTTTGGGTTAAGGAAATGATGCTGTTAGGTACTCATAAATACAGAACATACAATAACTGTTTGTTCAATATTTACACATGTAAATGTAAAACTTATGTTATTGTTATATATAGTTGCCCCTGAAGGACATGTGTCACCTGAGACTGAACAAGTGTCTTCACCTGGGTCAGCCAGCTCAACACACCTAGAAGGTGAGTGTATCAGTTGGTGGCCATATAATATGTGCTCTTCTATATGTTATGTTGTCATGTTCATTATTTGTTTTGCACATCTTCTTTAAATAGGATTACTTAGTGTCAGTGAAAATGAAGTGTAAGGCAACTTGTATTGTGTTAGTGATGTTAACTATCATGTAGGAGTTGTGAGTTTACAGCAAGTTTTCATTCACTCATATTTCATACTGAGTCCAAACATTATTCTTAAGTCAAGGTAGTTTTTAATGTGAGGTTATAAAACGTATGGAAACATGTTAGTTGTTACTTATGACACAGTACAATTACATAGTAACACAGCAGAGATTAACATGCCATTTAATAATGTGTACATTTATTTGTAGAACATGATGAAGAGGATTTTGATGATGATGATGATGATGATGATGATGATGCCGCCGCCGCCGCCATAGACACACAAATACAAGCAAGTGACCATGAAGAGGTTCCAATTGAAACTGTTTTACCGCCAAAACGTCCAGCAAATACCACATATGATGCAATTGTAGCTTCTGAGGGAAAAATTGTGGAAGCAGAAAATCGTCGCCATTCTGACCTGATGACAGTGCTGGAAAGGATGATTGCACTGCAGGAAGAAACAGTTTCACAATTGGCACATCTCCACAGAGTCTTCATTGAAGTGCCTAAACAGTTGCAAAAAATCAACACCTCATTCGAAGCATTAGTTGTTCAGCAAACACAAGCTAATTACTGGAGAATGACTAATGTACCACAATTCAACACCTCCCAGCCAGGATCTGTTCATGCAGGTCAGTTTTCACCACATTCATCTGATATTCATTCACCAGGCCCAAATGTTACCGGTCAAGTAGCAGACATTGCTGTGCAGTTTCCTGATGACATCCTACCGCTGCCATCTGTACAAATTCAGCAGCAGACACCTACAAAGGAGGCGACAAAAACAAAACAAGACACACATGAAACAGACCAACCATCACTTGTGCAGTGTCTACCAACTTGCTCACATGTGTCAGTGGGCACAAGCCCTGTCCGTGAACAGTCACTACCCAAAAGCCCTGTAGGTGAGTCACTGCCCAAAAGCCCTGTAGGTGAATCGCTGCCCAAAAGCCCTGTAGG
>WSYH01000670.1:142543-177384 GCA_036426205.1 Ascaphus truei | reverse complement strand
CACACACACACACACACGCACACTGACTCACACACACACACACACACGCACACTGACTGACACACATACGCACGCACACTGACTGACACACATACGCACGCACACTGACTGACACACATACGCACGCACACTGACCGACACACATACGCACGCACACTGACCGACACAGAGAGACATTCACACAACAGAGAGAGAGACACACACACACACACACACACACTGACACACACACACACACACACTGACACACACTGACACTGACACACACACACACTGACCGCCAAACACGCACACACATGCACACAGTGACCGACACACATGCACACAGTGACCGACACACTGCACCCACATGACCCGACACACATGCACACAGGGACCGACACACATTGCCACAGTGGACCGACACACATGCACACAGTGCCCGACACAATGCACAAAGTGACCGACCACACATTGACCCCCCGTGACGACACACAACAACAAACACACATACATACTCTCTGGACTGACACACATACATACTCTCTGACGACCACACATCACAAACTGCGCTGACAACACATACACACACTGACTGACACACGTGTGCCGATTCACAGCGCGTTTAATCAATTTTCGTGACAAAAGTCAAGAAGTTTCACTTTAATATGCGCGTGCACAGCCAAAACAGCTTGTTTTTTTTTAGGCTGGGCGATACGGGCCTGAAGCAGAACAACAATATTTTCCGTACGGAGACCCTGATTTTCAAGATACTTGCCAATAAAAAGGCATAACAATATTTCTGTCCCCTCCAGGGGAAACAAAATGGCAGTTTAAATCTTCAAGCCACACAGGCCTATAGGAAAGATGTCGCCATCACACCAAGGTTTTCCATTGGCCCATGGAAGCGGTAAGATAGGGTAGATAGAAATAGCAAAAGTAAACACTGGTGCCTTTCCTAAGAAGTCCCGGTGGGCTTGACAAATAGTCGAAATGAGGAAAACAAAGAGCTGCGTTTCCAAATTGCTGAAGTGCCCCCAACAAAGTAGCGGTGCTGTGTCCGTAACGCACTACAGCAAGGGAGGGGTTAAGCGGCCCTTGATTACTGTCAGGGTCTTAGCGCCTTGACGCTTGTTGTCCCATCAGCAGTTCGATACCTTTAAGTCTCGCGTCAGACAGTATCTGTGGGACTTTTAACCCACGAGAATATACTCTTTCGTTGTGGTTGTGAGGGGGGGGGGGGGACGCCCAGCAGGAGGAGAGAAGGGGGACGCGTCTGCAGCACAGGACACTTTCCAGGGGCCTAGGAATGGAGAAAAAAGCAGTCACAAATCGGTGATCACCCCGAATTAGAAGACTTGACCCTGGATGTCAGAACCAGAAAACATCCGGTGCAGGGAGGAACAGGGGTCAATAAGGGACACCCCCTTCCAAGGACATCCCCCCTTACAGAATGTTTAACCCACGGGCAGCAAAAACCAGTCTTCAAGGGCCACAAAAGGTCAGTTTTTCAGGATATCCGCTTCAGCTGGTGATGAAGCCACCTGTTGCTGAAGCCATGACAGGAGGCACTGGAGTGGCCCCCCTGGGCTAACCCATTGTCATGGTGTTGGATGCCCTTCACAAAAGAGAGGCTGAAAAAAAAAGTCAGAGCACAAAACACGTGCGCCCTCCTAAAGCGATAATTCCCGGGTACTTTGCCTGTTATATCTATATAGCGCCCGCAGTGTACTAAGCGTTTACAAAACAGACATTCCAGTACGGGAATTATAATACATAGTAAATTAAGGTTGAAAAAAGACTACGCCATCAAGTCAACCTATGACTTAAATTTAGACAAACAGATACTTTATCCTATATCTATAATTATTGATTCCAGAGGAAGGCAAACAAAACCCCCATTAAGGCGAAAAAATTAATCCTTCCGACTCCAAGAATTGCATCGGAGTAATCCCTGGATAACATCCTTCCAATGTATTATACTTATTTGGTATCTCCCGAGACCTTTCCCTCTAAAAAGATGTCCAGAATGTAGAACAGGGGAAGAAAAAAACGAAGCACCAAGTCCAGATGTAGAATAGCCAAATACACCAACCAGGGATACGTACCAAAATAAGCTATTTAATAGGATCCAGGAAAAGTAACAACAACCTTACGGTTTCGGACTCTACAGTCCTTTATCAAGGGGATACAACCTAAGTTATGGCAGCGCCATTTATACTCACTTAACAAGAATGAGCCCAATCGCGGGCATATCCGCATAACGTCACGCGGGTCGCGTTCGACCTCTGACCCGACGTGGTTTATGGCGCGTGGTTACGCTGCATAATGCGGTGACCCCGGTAGCGCGCCATGCACGAGGAGGTGGGAGAGAAATCACTGCACGCGCATGAGCAAATGCCACCCGATGCTAGTGCCTACCACTTCTTGAAAAAAAGCGCATTGAGCACTCGTCACAAGACATGTGACCAAAAGGTCAAATGATAAGAGTAGCTAGGCAAACCGAGGCCCATGCGTCCTGGAGTATTGTTTTGTAAAAAAGAGGTCCAACCTTTTTTGAACATACAAAAAATCCGACAAATTGTGTCATAGTTGGGATACTTGTGGTTGGAAACAGGTTATTATGGTCTCCCTTAATAATGTTGTGCCTCTGGCAGAGAGGGGTTAAAACACCTGTAAAGCAAAACATTGGCTAATTTGGGTTCTTAGGAATTAAGGAATTTTATTTTAATTGGTGCAGGGGGGAGAGGAATGTCAGTCAAATGTTACTCTACCACCAGCCCACCCTGTTAAAGATAGAGGGGGAGGAGAGGATTGGGGCTCGTTTGTGCAAACTCATCTTCAAACAAGACCCAAAGTCTCCGCTGCCCATTGTTACTAAGCAAACTTCACAATTATATAAAAAAAATAACAAAAAAAAACACAATGATCGGCAGGTTCAAACGGCCATGGATGTAGTCTGTTAAGAAGGTATGACGGAGCTCTCTAAATGTATGTCTAGCCGAGATTAGATGAGACTAGCCAGGAGTGGAAACTTTAGTCCTTGAGGGCACAACAGGTCAGGTTTACAGGGGTTCCATGCGTCAAGCACAGGTGGACACGCGTTGACAGACACTGATTAAGACACCAATGTTTGTGAACCAGGGAGATTCCTTAAACCTGAAACTTTGGTGGCTAGAGGGACTGGGGTGGACACCCAGTATTAGGCTAATGGCGGGTATACCCCAAACAGGCCCTCATTCGGGGAAGGAAATAATTTGGAGAGTTACCCACATTTAGTCTTTGAACCTTTTTTTTTAAAGGCTCTTTACCACTTAAAAAAAAAAAATGAAAAACAACCCCAAGCTGAGAAACAGGGTTCGGAGGAGGCGAGAGGAACCCCAAGGAAAGAGGCGACAGGTTGTGTACCTCGTTTCAAAAAAAAACCTTCTACATTCCAGCTTTAGAACAGAAACACAAAACAAATCCAGTTTCATTACACAGCAACTGTGCAACACGTAGGCACGTAAATACTGTTATATCGCGGTTACTTGTACATAGGATCCCCGCTACCCTTAGGAGGAGGGAGTGATGGGGGGGCTTAACAAGATAGATGTCGCAAAAGTCCGTGCCATATTCTGCCCAAGACAGGTTACTTGTTTCCGACTCTGAGCTTCAATCGTTTTAACCTGAAAAGGGAAGGATAATACAGGTCAGTTAGAAAAAAGAAACAACCACAACGAGTAATCAACCCATTGAGTAGAACCGCTCTTCATAATACTCATGGACAGACTTTTATTTCTTTATGACCACAAATGCATTTCAGGACCCTCCCACCACAATGCTAATCCAGCGGTGCGCAAACTGGGGCGCGTGGACAGTTATAGAGGTCCCGCGCTCTCCCCACAGCAGTTAAAATAAAGTGCCGGGGGGGACAGATGCGACGGGACTCTATATAAAACAACCTTCCCTTTCATGCGACGGTCGTCATAGTAACCCGGATGGGTACACATGGAGTTGATGTGTGAAATTTGATGCCGGGGCGGGTCGAGGCTCCGAGGAGAGCAGCAGGGGTGCGCCACGGGGGAAAGTTTGCTCACCCCTGCTTTTTTTTTTTTTATCCTCCTTAATCTAAACCTCTTCAAAAAGGGAGGGGTGGTGAAAAGGTTAGAGGGGATTAATGTAAAGCAGCAGTCTGCACGATTGCCTTTTTTTGCTTACTTTAAGAGATCTATTCTCACCTTTGCCAACACGATTTTATTTTGAACCAATTAGAATTGCTCCCGTCAGGAGTGGAACCACCTTCTATTACTAAATGTCAGCGGAGGTGAAATGGAGCTCTCCCCAGAGGCCCAGTACCAAGGTTACCCACAGATGGATGGTCGGGATTTTGTAAAAACCTATGATTTATTAACGCACCCAAGACACCCACGCACACACGCACGCACACAGCACACAACGCCCCCCACACCACGAACACACGCACACACGCACACACGCCACACGGCACACACGCACACACGCACACACGGCACACGCAGTGCTGGCGACAGCACAAAACAAATTGCATTGCCGCTGTCTCTTAAGTAAAGCGCGACGGCGACGGATTGCTCGCTTGATCGCTGGAAGTATTCTCTAATTTTGATTTTCCAGCGCCCGTGGCGTTCGCCGCCGCTATAAGCGCAGCCGCACTGTTAAAAATGCAAATAAACTTTGAATGTAAAGAAGGGAACATTCCCACAGCTGTGAAGGAAAAAAGTGACCGTTCAGTTTTCTCACATAAATAAGAAGTGTGCGTTCTGTATAAGGACGCTCCAACAGACGCGGTTGCGAGCTTACCAGCCCCAACAGTCTGGGATAAGACCGCCAACAGGTCAGGTTTCAGGAATCCCAGTATACGCCTGGTCGGGTCCCCCGTTCTGTCCCTTACTTTTTCAATAGGCAGTGGAGGCTGGGGAGGAGTGCGGGGGGAGGATATGCGCAGTTGCAAGCGCAAGAGTGCGGCCATAGGAGTATAGCAAGCAGGGCGGGAAATACAGTCCACGCAGCCTCAGGGGCTCTGCTAGACCACATGTGCCAGAACAAACAATAGGTCTGAGAGATGCATGGCAGTTCGAATTTGATAGGTGGGGGAACTGTACAGTTGGGCACAGGACTTCAGAGAAAGGGAAGGTAGGGTCTGGGTTGTCAGTGGCATCCGGAATAGGCCAGATTAACTTAGGTCCCGAGATAGGGCCACGCCTCACCTAATCAGATGGTGGCGCTACAGAGGAAAACCCCATAGCTAGGGACATTCCCTGTAGCTGTATACTGTTAGTGTATAATACCATATTGAAGACGCCGCACAGCGATTTGGGGATTGGGTCTGGGACAGGATCCCTCACAGGTGGAGGCACCATCACCAGAGGTATCAGGTACATGCCGGGCTCCCAGATGAAGCGGAGGTTCAGGCCTCCTGTGAGCCACAGGTAAAGCACCACACACTCAGTAACCCACCTTTCCCATAGGGCGGGAGGGAAACAGCGCTACACCGCTTCAGCACGTTGGTTCAATTGAAGACAGACACTTGCTTGAGGTAAGGGATACCCCGAAAAACCAGGACTAGAGATAGAGACACAGAGAGAGAGACAGAGACAGAACAGAGAGACATACAGACGAAGAGGCACAGACCAGAGAGACCAGAGGACAGACCAGAGAAGAGACAGAGACAGAGGACAGAGACAGAGACATACAGAGACAGAGACAGACAGGAGACAGAGACAGAGACATAACAGAGACAGAGAAGAAGAGACCAGAGAGAGACAGCAGGGAGACGAGACAGAGAGAGACTAGAGACAGAGAGAGACAGAGAACAGAGGAGCGACAGAGGACAGAGAGAGACAGAGACAGACTAACAGCACGACAAAGCGAGAGGACAGCAGAAGACGACAGAGAAAGGACAGAGACAACAGGACAGACAGCACAAGCAGAACAAGAGACCAGCACAGAGACCAGGAGAAGAGACAGACAGAGACAGACAGAGACAGACAGAGACAGACAGAGACAGACAGAGACAGACAGAGGGACAGACAGAGACCAGGCAGACAGAGACAGACAGAGACGACCAGAGACAGAAGAGACAGACGAGACAGGACAGAGACGAGGGAACAGCAGGACAGAGGAGGACGAGAGAGCAGACAACGAGAGAAGAGACAGACTGGACAAAGAAGAACAGACGAGAACCAGAGACCGACAGAAAGAGACAGAAAGAGAGAAGAGACAGACAAGAGCACGGAGCAGCAGACGGAGACAGGACAAGAGAAGACAGAGACAGAAGAGACAGACAGCGACAGAGAGCAGAGACGAGACAGACAGAGACGAAGAGCAAGAGCAGACAGACAGGAAGACCGGAGGAGAGCAGACAAGAGACAGGACAGAACAAAGACAAGAGACAGACAGAAGAGAGACAGACAAAGACAGACAAGAGACAGGAGAGACAGCGGAGACAGACAGAGAGAAGACGGAGACAGACAAAGACACAGGAGACAGACAGAGCAGGACAGACGAGCAGACAGGAGAGAGACAGACGGAGACAGACAGACAGAAGCAGAGAGAGAGACAGAGAGACAGACAGACAGACAGAGCGGACAGACAGAGAGAAAGACATGAGAGACAGACGAGAGACCGACAGAGGAAGACAGACAGAGAGACAGACAGAGAGACAGACAGAGAGACAGACAGAGAGACAGACAGAGAGACAGACAGAGAGAGAGACAGAGAGAGACAGACCTGCTTCATGGAGCATGAAAGCAGATTTCTCCTTACTAAATAAATTAAAAAATATGTACATAAAATTGAAAACTATGCAGGGATGTGTCTGGGTATGTATACACGTATGTATGTATGTATGGTCAGGATTATTTATATATATTCACACGTATGACAATCAGGGGATTTTCATTATTTGAATAGCTTAAAAAGATGGGCTTTTACAAGGAGTTACAACATCCACTTCAATGGCCACCAACAGGTCAGGTTTTCAGGATATCCCTGCTTCAGCATAGGTGGTGCCATCATTATGACTGAGCCACCTGTGCTGAAGCAGGGATATCCTGAAAACCTGTGAACCTGGAAGACGCGCCCCCCTTCCCCCACCAGTCTAGTTTGATAACAATGAATACACAAATGCTTATCGCTCTCCAAAATATTCAGGTTATGGTATAGTATAGTTAGCTCGTGGTGCATAGGGTAGGACTAGCATAAACACAACAGTCCAAAAGGGGTGTGAGCCCCCAGTAGGACAAGAAACCCAGAGTTGCACTCAAGAGAGAATAAACTTAAAGGGATGTTATAATATGTCCCAGGCCAATAGCCCAGTGTTACGCAACGCGAAACAAAAAAGTTTTATTATATACAAAGAGGGAACAACATCAGGGAGTGTGGGGTAAAAAAGAAGCCTGAAAATGAAGCCTGAAAAACACGGTTTGTTGGGCCCCAAAAAAGCATGAGATACATTTCCATCTGCTGGAAAAAGCTGAAAGCAGGACGCCCATTTCAGTGACACGGTCTTCAGCGTAAAATTAAAAGTACTGCTCGACAGACTGGATTCTAGCAAGAAGAGGTGCACAGGGGTCTGCAATGTCATTATAATAGATGTTCCCATAGAGAGGGATGTTTTTATGGCACTGGGGTTACTCCCACAAGCAGAACCTATTTGGTTGATACTACACAGAGGAGTAAATGTGTAGGAAGTGGCACATGGAAGACCTTTGGCATCTTGAAAAAAAAAAAAAAGGCGTTACAAGGGGGCACAGAAGATGTTCCTAAGAGTCGAGCATGGGAGCCGTTTGGAGAGGCGCCAGGATGTGGAAGAGGAATGGGGAAATATGTTTTTTTATTTCTATAAGTTATTTTTAGACTGTAAGCTCCTTAACCATTGTACCAGCCTGCGAAGAGCTTCCAGGTTTCTATTTTACGGCTTCCCTCCCCCATTGCGGCTTGGAAGACACTGGACGCAAATCATTGTTTACACCGTCAACCCTGTGAGCTTGTCTTCCGGAGACAGGTGTCCCCAGGATCGAGCGTGTCACAATGACAAGATTCCTGTAACCTCAGTTCCTCCCCCGCAGATTGCTCAGCCCACGTCACTTTGCACAACACAAGACTACATTTCCATGGCAGTAAAAACGTTGATTACAGGATCAGCTCTGGGCTGCAGACTCTGGCATAAGATACAAACTATCCTATAGCACACACCCTTATTTCCTTCCCAGCTTCTGGTAGGTCCACCAGTAAACTAGTTCATGCTGCAGTCACTACTAAAGTGCGATATAGCCAGTCCTAGCTTGTTCATGGCCATTCCAGTCAACGAGTGATGGATGGATGGATGTCTTTATTTAGTGCCCAGTGTACTCAGCGATTTACAAGAGACAATATAGTATAAGGAATTATAATACAATAAGGACAAAATCAGACAATAGGAAAGGAAATATCTGTCCCAAGGAGCTTACAGTCTAAGTGTTATGTTGGGAGAGTCACAGAGACAGCAGGTGAGGGAATAAGTGCTGTAGATGGCAGTGCCTGGGCACAATGGTTGGTACGAGTGACTGGATCAGTAGCTATTGAAATGCTTCATATAAGAGGGGAGTTTTAAGGTTTGACTTACAGGTGGGGAGAGAAGGTGGTGTATACGGAGCGTGAGGGTGTTCAACAGGTAAGGGGTAGGGAGGGGAAAAGGTTTAATGAGAGAGCAGTAGAGGGGAAAGGAGACTTAGGCCTCGACTATGTTCCTTCCTTGCTGGCGGAAGCGTGCTAACGCGCGCTCCCACTCAGCACTGAACCCCTACAGCCGCAATTAGAGCGGCTTTAGTAGGGGCTCACCTGCGCTTCCGCGCGCTTGCGGAAGCGCAGGTCATAGGGGAATTTAAAAATCCCCCGCTTGCCGGCGCGACAGGCCGGTCACGTGAGCGGTTCGCCAAATGAGGGCGAACCAGCTCCGTGACGTCACTGGCCCGCCCCCGGCCAGTGACGCGCCCGTCCCCTGACGGCCCGCCCCCGGCCAGTGACGCGCCCGCCCCCTGACGGCCCGCTGACGGCGCGTGCGGTAAGCAACCGCAAGGCCAGGGAAAGCACCCGCTTTCCCTGAGCCTCAGCGCGCCTCAGCGAGCAAGCAGGGAGCATGGACTCAGCCTTATGGGTAGAGCACAAGAGACGAGCAGGGGCATAATGAGAGATGGCCATCTTACTTTAGTGGATCTGCGCACACGTTCCGTAAGTCAATGTTCTGGGAGCCTTATGGGTCCTGGAGAAGCATCAAATTTGCTACAGATTGTAATACCTGTTAATGAACCCACATGAGGTTTTTCCAAACCTCACTGGCCCCATGAAGAACAGACCTGAGAGGTTTTATCTGTACGCTACAATTAAGTGAAGGACCTATGTTGGTTCACTAAAATGATACAGTAATCAGGGGGGAAACCCCCCCCCCCCCCCCCACAAGAGTGCAATTGGTTCAAACAATGTCTCTCTCTTCCTGCCTGGGAGTAGGACCACACATATCCATGCTATCCCCCGCCAGACCTTCATGCTCTCCGCTGCCTGTGGAAGACCCCACATCATCCGCGCATGCTTGCTCTCCCTTGCATTATGAGACCCCACCATCATCCCGCATGCTCGTCAGCCTGGCCGAACCGCCCCCAACAAAAAGAAACATTCATCCGCTTGCTCTTCCGGCTGTGATAGACCCCACCCATCATCCGCTATGCTCTTCCTGCCTGGGAGAGACCCACCCATCATCCGCTATGCTCTTCCTGCCTGGGAGAGACCCACCCATCATCCGCATGCTCCCTCCGCCTGGGAGAGCCCCCACATCAACCTCGCATGCTTCCCCCGCCTGGGAGAGACCCCCACATCATCCGCCATGCTCTCCCCCGCCTGGGAGAGACCCCCACATCATCCGCCTGCCTCTCCCCCGCCTGGACGAGAGACCCCCACATCATCCGCCATGCTCTCCCCCGCCTGGGAGAGACCCCCGACATCATCCGCGATGCTCTCCCCTGCCTGAGACCCCCACATCATCCGCCATGCTACTCCCCGCCTGGGAGAACCCCCACATCATCCGCCATCTCTCCCCTGCAGACACCCATCGTCCCAGCCCCTGCGAGAGACCCCCGCATCATCCGCCATGCTCTCCCCGCCTGGGAGAGACCCCCACATATAGCGCCATGCCTCCTCCCCCGCCTGGGGGAGACCACCCGCATCCATCCGCTATGCTCTTCCTGCCTGGGAGAGACCCCCACATCATCCGCCATGCTCTCCCCTGCCTGAGACCCCCACATCATCCGCCATGCTCTCCCCGCCTGGGAGAGACCCCCACATCATCCGCCATGCTCTCCCCTGCCTGAGACCCCCACATCATCCGCTATGCTTCTCCCCCCTGGGAGGACCCCCCCATTACCGCCCATAGCTCTCCCGCCTGAACCCCCACACATCCGCCATGCTCTCCCCTGCCTGAGACCCCCCCCGCTCATCCGCATGCTCTCCCCGCCTGTAGGGAACCCTCACATCATCCGACCATGCTCTCCCCCCCCCGCTGGAGAGACCCCCCCCCACATCATCCGCCATGTTCTCCCCCTCCGAGACCCCCCATCATCCGCCATGATCTCTCCCCTGTCTCCCTCCTGGGAGAGTACCCTCACAGCCTCCATGCCGCCATGCTCTCCCCGCTGGTAGAGACCCCACATCAGTCCCCATGCTCCCCCCGCCCCCTGGGAAGAGACCCCCCCCCCACGCTCATCCCCACATCCACATGCTCTCCCCTGCCTGAGACCCCCACATCATCCGCTATGCTCTTCCTGCCTGAGACCCCCACATCATCCGCTAGTGCTTCTCCTTCCTGGAGAGACCCCCACAAGGGGGCATCATCCGCATGCCTCTCCCCTGCCTGAGGACCCCCACATCATCCGCGCTGCTCTCCGCTCACCCTCCCCGCCTGGGAAGACCCCCCACACTACCGCCATGCTCTCACTCCCGCCTGGGAGAGACCCCCGCATCATCCACCATGCTCTCCCCGCCTGGGAGAGACTCACCAATATCAGTGATTGTCACCATTTTTTTAAAGTATTTTCATGGAAGTATAATGAATAATTTGGAGCACCGGGATGCATGATGTTTGTTAGTTTTGCATTCCAGATTTACACCCAAGTAAGAAGCAATATCATTGTGCTAAGCATTTTTTTTTAAATTTAATTTACACTGGCAGCCATATTTATTAAAAAAAGAGACCGATTTCCCCCCCTACACACACGCTTGCAATAAAAGAGTACCCCCATCCACTCCGCCCCCCCGCACCCCGTGATTTGGGTGAAAAAGGAACAAAAATGCACCAAATGTAATTTCTCTATTTCAATTCTATGCACGACTGGGGCATAATCTGCTTACAACGGCAGTAACCAGGAAGTCTGAGCGGCTCACCACAACCGTTCAACAACGCGGTTAATGTGAAGAATGGTCACAACGCTCCGGTATACACAACACCTCCTCCTCGGAAACCACTACAATACCGGTATGTACCACTTTGGACACCAACACACACTTCTCACATACAAAGCAGCAGTCACCCCAACCTCCAGAAAATTCACCTCTTCCACGCCAGAGGGGCCCTACAAATGTCATTCTGCCTTCCACAAGGTCATTTGGGGGAGGAAAACGGAAAGAGAGTTGTCCACAGCCATAAAACCCGCCAAAAGATCTGTTCTTCTAGAATACCCCCAAAAAAGGTCTAATACATGGACCAAAACATCCTGCCTCCCCATTTAACAAATACTCCTAAATGCAGACTGCACCACTAGTTTAAAGGCGTCTGACGATGCCCTAAACAGGATGGCCAACTCAGTCCTCAAGGACCACCAACAGGTCAGTTCAGGATATAGACCAGAAAGAAGAGAATGAGTATCCAACAGATATATAAAAACACAACACAACGTGTATCAGTAACTTACATTAAAAATATAAAAGTGCGCTCGGCTGAAATCCCAACACGGATATGAGTCCGTAGATGAAATACAGGCAGACTGGAGCACCGGTCCCCGCGACCACAACTCCCAGCAGCGAGGGCACAAGCAGCATCACAGCGTGTAACCAGAAACGGGACGACGTATGACCTAGATGTGTTACGTCATTGACTGAGTCCACCTGGCTGAAGCAGATATCCTTAAAAACCTACCTGTTTTTTTGCCCTGAGGACTGGAGTTGGTCTGTTATGGACTGGGACCACAGGCAGTCTTCATTCATACTGCAGCAAGGGTTGTGTGTTAGTTCTCTACATCTCTTGATACTCGTACTGCACCCCTGCATGTGCGGGGCGTCTCCTGCCGGCTTCCCAGGAATAAAATAGTCAGCGGCACACATTTATACAGTTTGCCTCGGAAACCTTTGTAGAGCCAGTTTCTGCAAAATCCGCTTCAGACCGCCTGTCCAGCAAACCCACCCCCCCCCCCCCCCCCCCAAACACTGCATTTTCTACAACCATTTCCCTTTGAGTCACTTCACGTGTCCAGTCAGCAGTTGGGTTTTCCTGCAAATAGTGTCAACATTTCCTTAACCAGTTTGTGTGTACTGTCCTCCAGGCCTGTGCGAAAAGGACCTTATTAAATAGCTCAGCGATACAACAATATGTAAACAGTTTCCCCCTTGGGATTAAGGTCTGGCATGAAAACCAATCTGCAGTGTGCAATTCTCCATCTTCTCTGCTTGGTGTGGGGGGGTGGTGGGGGGCAGGATGGGGGGGGGGGAAATTAAGTAGGTATTGTATGGACAGTGATATGTGTCTGTAGCAGGGATAGGCAACCCTCCTGAAGGCCACCAACAGGTCAGGGTTTCAGGATATCCCTGCTTCAGCACAGGTGCTCAGTGCACCCCTGTGCAGAGAAAACAGGATATCCTGAAAACCTGACCTGTTGGTGGCCCTGGAGAACTGTAGTTATCCCTGTGTTCAGTAAATTAGGATTTTGCTTCTTTTGCAAGCACTTAAACCCATTATTAAAAAAAAAAATAAAAAAAGAGGTTGCGTGCCAGAGTGCTTTCATGTTATCCCTGCACCAATGCTGCCAAGTGGGATTAAGAGGCAGTCCCAGAAAGTATCAAATTCCCCTTACAGAAGACGGCTTCTCTCCCCCCCCCCCCCCCCCGCGTTTTTTAAAAAAAACATATAGGAAGGGGTTAATTTACGCTCCGAAGATCCCCTAATTCCCAAAACACTTCACGAGGGGAAGGAGGGGGGGGGGAGAAAAGGACCAAAGGGTCACCCCCCCTTCCAGGGAAAGGGGGGGGGAGAAAAGGACCAAAGGGTCACCCCCCCTTCCAGGGAAAACACAAAATGGAGGTTGAAATCTCCCACAGGCCAAGTCGCCGCCCCGTCACGTGGGGGAATGGAAACATCCGTGAGTACCGCCGGCTCCTTATCTGGAAAGTATCTCGGGAGCCCGGGGGTCTCCGGTGCATGATACCAACACCGCTTACCCACCCCCTCTACCCCCACTAAGCTGAAAGAAAAGGGGAACATTTATCTCGGAATGCTCCTGTTAGGTTACATGTCAGAGGGCGTGCGATCACTTTAATAAAGAAACCTGGAAAAGTCGGAGGTTTGTAAACATTAATGGCGTCTTTGGAAGGTTTTAGTTCATCTTTGGCCTTTGTTTTACCGCATCTTGGATTGTAAACTCCCGGGTCAGAGGTTTCCTTTGCTCATCTGATTTTGCTGCGCTTATTGGATTATAATTCCCTGTACTGTATTGTCTTTGTAAAGCACGGAGTACACTGTGGGCGCTATATCAATGAAGATATACATGAATGTATATCACCCTTCACGCCCTCCCCAACTGGCTTTTTAGATATGGAGGCTGCATACATAATCTGGGGTGCAGAAAAGCCGCTTCTCCGCACACTCCCTGCTGTGAAGCCGGTGCAAAAATCCTTTTTTTATAATCTGTGTATATTGGGTCTGGTTTCTGGAAAGCACAGCAGGCAGGGGTGCCCTTTAGCTTTGTCCCTTTACAAGGTATTGCCCCAATTATTTAGTTTTTGTTTTAATTCTCTAACATTTGCCACCATCATAACTCGTTCCATTTTCTTGCTAACGTTACCACCAAACTTCCTGTTTCTACACAGCACAGGCGCAGAAGTTGTGTAACAGACGAGCAGGAAGCAGGAAGCTCCCCCTCTCTCCCCCTGCTAGGAGGGAGCAGACTTTCATGGCAAATAAAGGCTGCGTAGGGTTTTTACCATTTTTATTCAGACTGTCAGCCCATAAAGCGACGGGCAAATCACATTTTTCCCTCTGTTCTGGGTTCGCAAAGTAATTCTGAAGCCATTATTGGTAAAACATACATATTATAGCAGGTACACTTGAATAAAGTTGACCCAGAGAAAACATTTATTTTGCAGGATGCAAAAAAGTGAAACTAAAGCTTAGTCCCCGCTGGCTGTGGCTGCCTGCGCGCACGACACACACAAGGCACGGCCCTCTATGGGGTGGGCCCCAGTAGCTGCTTGCGCGTTACACACAAGGCACGACCCTCTAAGGGGTGGGCCCCAGTAGCTGCTTGCGCGTTACACACAAGGCACGACCCTCTAAGGGGTGGGCCCCAGTAGCTGCTTGCGCGTTACACACAAGGCACGGCCCTCTCTGGGGTGGGCCCCAGTAGCTGCGCGCGCTGCGCACACAAGGCACATCTCTCTATGGGTGGGCCCCAGTAGCTGCGCACACAAGGCATGACACTATGGGTTGCCCCAAGTAGCTGCGGGCGGCGCACACAAGGCACAACACTATGGGATGGGCCCCAGTAGCTGCGCTACAAGGCGCGATGTGCGACCGCCTTTGCCAAAAGACAAGAAGTGTGTCTTTTGGAGCGGCGGCCGAGCATTGCCCATGTCACAGCGGCGGTTCAGCCAGAGGGCGAACCAGCCACGACGTCATGGCCGCGCCCTCCCGCCGCGAGTGTTCTGAAGTCCATCAGATCGCTCGGCTGGAGAGGGAGAGGGCTGAGAGGCACATGTGTGCGCCCGTAGCTTTAGGCCTTGTACATAGTGAGCACGCGTGAAAGAGCGCGTGATGTCATGCGCGCCTGCAGCACAGGCAATCCATGGCCCGTGGGATCTGGAGCAGGAGACGCGACCAAGAGCAGCTACAATTCAATGTTTGGGGGGCGTACTGTGACGTCACGTGAGCTGTTCGCTCTCATTGTCTGAACCGCGCATGTGACCCGGGCGTCGTTCGGCAAAACCAAAAGGGTTAGGTCTTGCCCTCTGGCCATGCGTATTGCCTCACAGGCTTGTGTGTGCTGCGCGCGCGCCGCTGCACTTACTATGGACGCTGGCTTACTTTGTCAGCCTCCCAGAAGCCTGTGTGAACTTAAAGGTGCATATGCGCTTAAGAAAATGATGTACTATACACATATACAATGTCCTCTCTCCTCCTCCCCCCCGCTAAGTGGGAAGCAGAGGGTCTGCTACCGGCACCCCCTACAGCAGCAAGTATCTCTGGAGCTGAAACTAACATTGTTCAGCTCTAGGGGCCCCTTGCCCCCCAAGATACTTCCCTCCATAGGGTTCAGCTTCCTATTGTCCCGAGTGATGTAGAAGCTTTAAACTCTGCTACGCAAGCTCAGTCGGAGCAGCCGTGACACACACACAAACGCCTTTAACTTCTATAATGTTCGCATCTTTCCCCCTGAGCAGGTCCTGCTCGTTATTTTTATAGTGTTAACCCTTTGGGGGCCCCAGGACAGTCACTCCGGGGGGGCCTCGCGATGCAGTGGTCGCGTCAGGATCAAGGAAAGCTAGTTTTTCAGCTTACATCGCGTTCTAGTTTCCCGGGGAGCGCAGGACGTGGTTTGAAGGGACATGGGAGATTGGGGCGAAGTCTGTTTCCGGGTCATGTGACTGCATTTGAACGCGGTCACGTGACCATGCTGTGCCGAGGGGGAGCGGGATTAAAAAATAAAAAAATCACAATTCTAGCATCTCAAGCCATGATAACCTTTACACTGCACTGGGCTCCGGGGAGAGCTCCATTTTAACCTCCCGAACACTTAATATCTCAAACACATATCTCCTGAACAGAGTCAGATCTTACAAATAAAAAACAGCTTGGGGAAAAAGGTGAGAAATCCTAAAGAAGCAATCCAATCCATTGATTTTCTTTCAAAATGTCACATTTTTTTCTTTTTCTACAGAGGTTTGAAGCAGGGGATCTCCAGAGCGGAACCCCATTCATTTCAGCTCCAGGGACCCCTGCTTCCGGAGATACTTACCTCAGTAGTAGGTGCCGATAGCCGCTCTGGCTGAGCTGGGTTTAAAGCTCACAACGGGGGCCAATAAGAAGCTGCACTGGATGATGTCACGGCTATCTATTGGCCCGCTGGGTGCGGGAGCTTTGAATAGCGGCCATTATATGATCCCTGCCAGCCGAGCGGCCACTGTCACCCCCTACAGAGGCAAGTATCTCCGGAAGCAGGGGGTCCCGTGAACTGAAAAGAATGGGGTTCCTCTCCTGAGACCCCCTGCTTCAATGATGGGATAGATTTTATTTTTTTAAATAGCGGGCTTCTTTACCTCTTAAAAATAAAAAAAAATAATAATACGTTTATGCAAAGACAATTAGCGCAGACACTACTTTGTTTTAAAATAATAAATACATTTTTACTGGCTGCGTGGAACTAAAGCTTTAAAAAAACAAAAATCAAACAAAAAAACCAAACACAAGTATGTTGGAATTGCTCAATTTTGTAACATCTTCGACACAGATCTATTTCCTCAGTAATTTAAGACATGTTTCAGCTTGCCAGCTGCCAAAGGGTTAATAACACAAGAAACCTTGGGCTAACCCTTTCAGTACCAGTGTGATCCAAGCACTGATATCCTACAATTATTTTACAGAACCATGGCCTGCCCTAGGAGGCCTCATCTTTCAGAATATATTGACATCACATTTTGGTCAGGTGTTCTCAACTCCACTCGTCAAGCACCCAGCAACAGGTTAGGTTTTCAGGATATCCCAGCTTCAGCAGAGCGGCTCAAGATCGAGCCACCTGTGCTGAAGCATGACTATTCTTAAAACCTGACCTGTTGCGCGGGGGGCTTGAGGACTGGAGTTTGCTCTAGAGCTTTGAAAAGGGCCCCAACTGCTATTCATTTGTGTGATAAAGGTACAGTGAAATAATGTATAGTGGAACTTGCTGCTGACCACACAATGAGTATCCTGGCAGCCGGCACTATGGCCAAAAGGCAGATAGCCCTGTTCTGCTAGTCCGGCCAGTCAGGTTATCAGTGTATGTGGAGTGACACAGGGGTAATTAACGCATACATATAATGCAGCAACACATTAGTGTACTCTACGGAGAGTCAGCATTCGGCAGCAATAATACAGGGGAAGAAGCATTTACACCTAGAAGCAAGCCAGCGTATTTCCATGCACATGTCACCTTCCTCAGGATTATGCCGAGGTGTCGGCTTGTGTTTGAGTGGTACAATTACTAATCCGTGTAGAAAATCGGCACCTTTAAGTGTTTCAGCTTTGCAATAAGTGCCTTTTTTTTTTTTTGATGGTACAATTTTTTCTTATATTTTAAAATTATATTTTAAAGATTCTGTTTTTCAGCAGGGACTGAACAGGGGGTGAGCGCCAATATCGTTTAACACAACGATTATTTTTCCTTTCTACCGATAATTTTCTAACCGCCCAGTGGTTTTCAATCACATACACAATAAAATAATAAAATCTGAGAATGAAAACTAAACACATATATTCTGCAGTCCACAAATATGTATTCTCTCCCAGAGTGTACGCAACACATTACAAGAGAGAACAGTACAGAGAATTACAATACAACAACCACAATCAGACAATAGGAAAGGAATACATTCACAGTATAACGAGCAAACTCTACATCTCTGTGTTACTGATTGGATCACAGGCCAGCCACCATCTTTGTTGTACACAATGCCCTTGTTTAAAAAGAATACTGTATCTATCTATATCTATATCTATATGAGCCATCAAATAACTATCCCTGTGCTAAACCTGACAACCTTTATACTCAAGTAAAAACAACCTTCAGTCTGCAGCAGCCCAGACATCAACAGCAGAGCAATTCTAGCAACCCGATTTTTAAAGTGGTTTTGTCAGATCTCCCTACTTAGATTGTAAGCTCTTTGGGACAGGGCTTCCTTTCCTTAATGTTTATGCCTGAAGCGCTCCCACCTTTATAATCACGTGTATTACTGCGGTACATGGATGGTGCTATACAAAGATATTCATACAATAAACCCTCTGCACAACATGTATATTTGCGTGCGTGTGCGTATGTATTTTGTAAGACAATAAGTAACAAAGGATTATCTGGATACCTCTATACAGTGCAAAACACTGCACAAACGTGCACAAATTTGGGCAAGTGTGTGTTTTTCGCAAATCTGAAAACCCTGAATTATTCTACGTTTTCACGACTAGATTAAAAAAAAAAAAAAAAAAATAAGTTAAGAAAAATGCATCACATACTCCAGCCTAAGCCAGTCCTGGTAACTTGACATCCAAGGTATCACATTACTGTGATACCTTGGATGTAACTACCTAGGTGCATCTTACCACACAGACTTCTCATGTATATCGTACGGCACTCACGTAACTTACAAACTTGCCTGGGTGCGTATAGAGCCAATGAAGGCGGAATTTCTAATAAATTAAACTAGGCACTCACAGGTAACAAACAAAATAAAGACTATATGATCTCAGAAAGGTCCCGATATTGGGCTGTACACACTGCAGATTCTTAAATCAACAAAGAATGAGACACCCCCCCCTACTTCTGCTTCCTGTTTATCAATGCCAAGGCTCCCAAATCCCACTGTAAAACCCTATTTATTCCTCTATTGTTTTCAAACTCATTCTTCATCACCACAAAATCTCCCATTACGACTGCTGCAGAGCGACAGCAAATTTAACATCAAAGTTACAGGCTGTGTTTAGGAAACCATGGCGGCGGCCATATTTATCAGGCCCAGGAGAAAAAAAGTGTTTTGACACTAACATCTTCAAAAACAGAAGAAAAAAAAACCTGCTGTATTACTTTTTTATGCGATATGTGAGCGGGATGGAAAGGAATAAAAAAAATTTGTAAAAAGTGCAACATATATTTAAAAACACAGAGAGAGAGACTATATTAGTGGGGGAATAAAAATGATTATAAGGTCAGAAGGTTACAGGATGAATATGGGCAGCCCATGAGAGGTGGTGGGGGGATATCGGCATGTACATGGGTACATGGGTACATGGGTACATGGGTACATGGGTACATGGGTACATGGGTACATGGATCTGGTAGTGTAGCATTGAAGGCCTGGCAGTGGGATGGGTAGCAGTACACAGTACCACGGTGGCGTTGTGTGAGAATCCGCAGGACAGGATTACCCCAATATATTTGTGCACGGTCTGTCCAAATAGGGGGTCCCTTTTCTTGCCATATAGTTATACGGAGCTGAAGACCAATAACAATGTATTGACCACATTTGACATACAAGATACAGTAACAGTATTGGGGGAGAAAAAAAAAAGACACCCAGTCAGGGGCTTATACACACAAATATAACAATTGTGCATATGTATCCACGCATCAAAAATATATATAAGTATATATAATCATATCTATATATAATATTCAGTTAAATAATATATATATAATATATATTATATAATAATACACAACACACCACCCACCACCACACACACACCACACACACACCAAACACACACACACACACACACACACACCCCCATACACACAAAAACGTTGATTGGATCTGGTGGGCCAACATCGCATATTGTGTAACAGGAACAGTGGAAATGTATTTTGTTGGCCAATTAAACCCTTGCCAAACCAGTCCACAATTTGGCTGGATATACCAAAGACTTTCACCAATGCATCAAATCTATATTGTTTGTCCAGCAGAGAACAAAGGGGGTGGGCTCTGATTCTTTCCCAGGCCAATACCCCACCCTATGAATACAGAACAGATTGAAGGATATAGTGGGGTGTTGCAGAGCCAGGGGTTAAACATTAGAAATTGAAATATAATTAAATGTGGGGTACAAACACTGCAATACATATAAATTACTACCTCTTTGGAGGAGCTCCAGAAATCAGAAGGCTGACATGATATATGGATACAGTATGTGTGGAGACCCTCACCCCAAACCCGTTCTCTTTTTAGGGACAAGAGACAGATTTCAGTGACAACCCCTTGAATCTTTATGCAGAAGGGACTTGGAAAATGTCAAGTCTGCCCACCCTAAAAATGCACAGAAAACACTCAGAAATTTCCGCCGCCCCCCAAAAAAATAAATACTGTATATATATATATATCCTATTGTTTTGCAGGATTTATTATAGGGGTGTTACATTAATCTTACGCCTATAATTTTTGTTATTTGTAGCACACCCCTCCCCCTCAGAGAAGTGAAAGGGGGGGGGGGGGGAAACAAGCAGATGGGGGGAGGCTGTTTCCCCCTAAATTTCAACCCCATAAAAACCTCTGCCCCCCTCAATATGGGTATGGATGGAGAGCTGAGAGGGGGCGCTGTCTGCTCCTGGGGGTGTCACGTGTGTGAGAGGTTGTGGGGGGCAGGATGAATGTGGATTGAGGGGAGCTGTGCTTACCTGCAGTGCCTGTGTGTAGCTGAATCGCTCTCCTTCCCCCTCCAGTCTGTGTGCTGTCTCTGCTCTGTTCTACTCACTGAAATCACACAGCCAAACCCAAATGCTGATGTCATCCCTGTGAAACTTAAAGAGACAACACCCCTTTTGTTTATTAGACGACAGGGACATCTCTCACCCTGACTCACTCACCTGAGAGCAAGATGCATCATCTGTGTATGTGCTGAGCTCGTGTAATAATGTGTGTTTGCAAGTGGGGCATTGCTAAATAGCGGCATGATGGAGGCATAAGTGTGTTACTGGTACCAATGAAAAACAGTGTGTGTATAATGATTAATCATAAGATATTATCTATATATATTATATATATAAGTAATATAAATATATATATTATATATATATTATAATGAGCATACAGTTGTATTTGTGTATATATATTATAAATAAAATAATAAATAATATAATATTATATATATATATAGAATATATATATATATATAGATATATAATATAAAAAAAAAAATAAAGACGATACCGTTCTGTGGCTAACTAAATGCTTTATTTGTGCGAGCTTTCGTGATCTCTTCTCCGGCGATGTTTACAATGGTATAAGCAAGAAAGTTTTACGTAAAAAAACAGCGCATCCTGGAATGTATCGTGACTGAAAACCTATCCCTCCCCCTGTGCAGTATGCGCGATTTATTGACCTACGGTGTTAACTTGGGTGTGTGTGTGTGTGTGTGTGTGTGTGTGTGTGTGTGTGTGTGTGTGTGTGTGTGTGTGTGTGTGTGTGTGTGTGTGTGTGTGTGTGTGTGTACATGTATCCATGTCCCAGTAGCACCCACTATATTGAATTTTGAGGTACCTTTATTACTCTTTGACGGTGTGCATGCGATACCCGCTTCTTCTTTTAAATACACACACACACGTGTGAAAAAGAAAGTACACCCTCTATGAATTCTATGGTTTTACATATCAGGAGATAATAACAATCATATGTTCCTTAGCAGGTCTTAAAGTTAGGTAAATACAACCTCAGATGAACAACAACACATGACATATTACACCGTGTCATGATTTATTTAACAAAAATAAAGCCAAAATGGAGAAGCCATGTGTGAAAAACTAAGTATACCTTATGATTCAATAGCTTGTTGAACCACATTTAGCAGCAATAACATGTAGTAATCATTTTCAGTATGACTTTATCAGTCTCTCACATCGTTGTGGAGGAATTTTGGCCCACTATTGTTTACATTGTTGTTTCAGTTCATTGAGGTTTGTGGGCATTTGTTTATGCACAGCTCTCTTAAGGTCCAGCCACAGCATTTCAATCGGGTTGAGGTCTGGACTTTGACTGGGCCATTGCAACACCTTGATTCTTTTCTTTTTCAGCTATTCTGCTGTAGATTTGCTGGTGTGCTTGGGATCATTGTCCTGTTGGCTGACCCAATTTCGGCCAAACTTTAGCTGTCGGACAGATGGCTTCATATTTGACTTTAGAATACTTTGGTACACAGAGGAGTCCATGGTCGACTCAATGACTGCAAGGTTCCCAGGTCCTGTGGTTGCAAAAAAAAAGCCCAAATCATCACCCCTCCACCACCGTGCTTGACAGTTGCTATGAGGTGTTTGTGCTGATATGCTGTGTTTGGTTTTCGCCAAACGTGGCGCTGTGCATTATGGCCAAACATCTCCACTTTGGTCTTGTCTGTCCAAAGGACATTGTTCCAGAAGTCTTGTGGTTTGTTCAGATGCATCTTTGCAAACCTAAGCCGTGCTGCCATGTTCTTTTTAGAGAGAAGAGGCTTTCTCCTGGCAACCATTCCAAATAAACCATAATTGTTCAGTCTTTTTCTAATTGTACTGTCATGAACTTTAACATTTAACATGCTAACTGAGGCTTGTAGAGTCTCAGATGTAACTCTTGGGTTTTTTGCAATTTCTCTGAGCATTGCACGGTCTGACCTTGGGGCGAATTTGCTGGTGTAACGCGTAGCTCACCACAAATGAGGCGCGACCGCGGGGATGAGGTAGGGATTGGTATAGAACATCAACCACAACTGCGAGAGCGCGTCTAAAGTGTAGGATAGTCTTGCAAGCCGGGTCAGGGTTATAGAGGACAGCTTGACGTGTTCTACATGTTCCTGCATAGATTTAGACAAGATCAGGATATCGTCCAAATAAACGATTACAAAAGAGTTAAGAAGATCCCTAAATATTTCATTGACAAAGTCTTGGAACACGGCTGGGGCATTACAGAGGCCGAAAGGCATGAACATGTACTCGTAGTGTCCATCTCTGTTATTGAATGCAGTTTTCCACTCGTCGCCTTGATGAATTCTAATAAGGTTATACGCACCCCGTAGATCCAGTTTGGAAAAAATTCTAGCTCCTTGAAGACGGTCAAAAAGTTCAGAAATGAGAGGAAGAGGATAGCGATTTTTTTAAAGTAATCTTGTTGAGACCTCGATAGTCAATGCAAGGTCGCAAAGGTCCCATCTTTTTTCTTTACGAAGAAAAACCCGGCTCCAGCGGGAGATGTGGATTTGCGGGTGAACCCCCTCTGAAGATTGTCGGCAATATATTCTTTAATGGCTTTAGTCTCAGGCATAGACAATGGATAGGTGGCTCCTCTAGGCGATGTAGTACCGGGAAACAATTCAACAGGACAATTGTAGGGGCGATGTGGAGGAAGTATTTCAGACTTGACTTTATCAAAGACATCCTTGAACTCGGTATATTCCTTCGGCAATAGTACCCTTACTTTGTCCTCAGATAAGGTAGTTGCACAGACACTACTTGGGCCCTCGAGGCAGTTTTGAACGCAGCATGGACTCCACTGGATAGGTTCTTTGTTCAACCAATCAATCGAGGGGTTATGGACCTGTAGCCAGGGTAGTCCCAGGATCACTGCTATGGAAGGAGTGTGAATGGCGTTCAAAGTAATATCTTCCAAGTGGTTATCTGCTGACCTCAGCTGGAAAAGCTGAGTCTCCAAAGAAATTAACGTGGACTGAAGCGGTCTACCAATAATAGCCTCCAAGGCAATGGGATTCTTCTTGCGCACAAGATCAATAAAGTTGCCCCTGGATCCAGAATCAAGAAAGGCAAATGTGGAGACAGAGAATCCCTCACCTGACAGAGAGATAGGCACAAGGATCCTTGTGGGATTAGAAGTGGCTATAGGGGATAATGAGATCATTCCCAATTAGAACCCCCAAAACCTCAGGGGAACCTTGCGTTTCCCGCCTTGTTGGGGCAAGAGAAAGTGAAGTGTCCAGGACCCCCACAATACAGACAAAGACCCGCATCTATGCGGCGTTGCTTCTCTGAGCGTGAGAGAGTAGTGACTCCCAACTGCATAGGTTCAGATGAGCCTATGACAGGAAGTTCGAACTGGCTTACCTGGCTGGGGCTTATCCTGGTAGGAGCCGTGCGATGAAGTCTTCTCTCTGTCCTTCTCTCCTGAAGGCGGTGGTCCACCTTGATGCAGATAGCAATGAGATCTTCCAGATTGGTAGGCCGGTCGTGAGTCGCAAGTTTAACTTTCACGGTTTCAGACAAGCCCCGTCAGGAGGCAGCAGACAATGATTCTCCGTTCCAGTCCGTCTCTGCGGCAATGGTTTTAAACTGGAGTGCATAATGAGCGACTGGCCGGTTACCCTGGGAGATATAGAATAAAGCAGAAGCTGCAGATACCTTTTGACCCGGTGTATCGAACACCCTGCGGAATTCCTTGGTGAAGGCTCCTATGCTTTGGGTGAGGTCGGATCTTCGCTCCCAGATGGGAGAAGCCCAGGCAAGTGCATCATCTACGAGAAGAGAGATTATGTAGGCTACCTTGGAACGAGAAGAAGTGAAGCGGGAAGGATTCATCTCAAACTGAATGAAGCATTGATTAAGGAAACCCCGACATGGCCATGGTACTAGTGCCCAACTGCTAGGGGTCAGTGTGTGGCCCTTGTAGTCGGAGGGATAGGATCCTAAAGTCCTCCTGGAGGGTTCTCAGGTGTTGGTCACTAGACTAAAATTTGGTTTCAAGGCTAGACAGGACGTTGGCGTGCGTGCTCAGGACTCTTCCTACCACAGCGGGGTTGAATTTTTTTTGGCCGAGCATACTGTAGCGCGTAGCTCACCACAAACGAGGTGCGAGTGCGGGGCTGAGGTAGGGATTGGTAAAGAACGCCGACCACAACCGCGAAGGCGCGTCTACAGTGTATGATAGTCTTGCAAGCCGGGTCAGGGTTATAGAGGACAGCATAAACGTGGTACTTGACGGATCTAGGAGCGGAGAGTAGCGTATCTTTGGGGTAAGTAGCCGGGGTCAGGATTGGAAAGAGTAGAGTCGTCGTAAAGCCAAAGCCAGAGTCAGTACAGGAGAGAGTAGGATCATCGTATTCCAAAGCCAGGGTCAGTGCAGGAGAGTATCACAATGTCCAAGTCCAAGGCAGGGTCAGGCAGCAAAGATAAGAGGCAAACAAGGCAGGGTAGTGGATGCAGTGAGATGCAGCGTCACAAACACAGGTTATGCTCGGCAAGGTAGGAAAGCTAAGGCAGGGTATAAATAGGACCTCCCTCCAATGGGAGGCAACCAGGAACTGGAGGAGCCCTCACTCGTGCAGGTGCGTCCAATTGTGCAGCCGATTAGGAGTGGGGTTGAGACCTCTAGAGAGAACGCGAAACCCCGCGCGTAACCCGCGCATCATGCTGGAGACCCGGTCGCGCGCCACTCGTGTGCGCCACGGCACCCGCGTTAGTGCGGGGGCGGAGACCGGAGGCGGGACCCGAGACGAGAAGGGAGGGACGTGTGTGACCGCTGTGCCACGTACCTCCGTCATCAGAGAGGGGGCGGAGACCACAGGACGCTGGAGAGAGTGCATACCACGCATGCGTCGCGCGTCATTGCCACTGGGGGGAGAGCGTACCCTGGACATGGGAACCGCGGAGACAGACGGAGCCTGCGCATTGCCCGCGTGCTGCGCATGCGAACCACTACTGGGATGCCCTCTTTGAGTGGCTCTGGATCCTGACGGACAGGTGAGGGTTAAGGAGACAGAACCGCCGGAATGACGAATCCTCACAGCTGGAACGTCCACTCCTGGGAAGATTGGCAATTGTCTTGAATGTTTTCCACTTTTGAATAATCTTTCTCATTGTAGAATGATGGACTTTAAATTGTTTGGAAATGGCCTTATAACCCTTCCCAGATTGATGGTCAGCAACAATTGCTTCTCTAAGATCATTGCTGATGTCTTTCCTCCTTGGCATTGTGTTAACACACACCTGAATGCTCCAGACCAGCAAACTGCTAAAACTTCGGCTTTTTTATAGGTGGTCACACTTGATCAATTAATCAAGGGCATTTGATTAGCAGCACCTGTCTGCTACTTAGCATCTTAATTCCTATGGAAGCAGAAAGGGTGTACTTAGTTTTTCACACACAGCTTCTCCATTTTGGCTTTATTTTTGTTAAATAAATCATGACACCGTGTAATATGTGTTGTTGTTCATCTGAGGTTGTATTTACCTAATTTTAAGACCTGCTAAGGAACACATGATTGTTATTATATCCTGATATGTAAAGCCATATAATTCAAAGAGGGTGTACTTTCTTATTCACACAACTATATATATATATATATATACTGTATATATATCTATATATATGTAACGGTTTTTGTGAACCGGTCTGACCCCCCCAATCTCATATTGGCCCCTGTGGTCTAACCAGTCCCCATTACAGTGTAGTGTCTGGTGGTGCACCTGTTGGCAACAGGACTCCTGAGTCTCCGCATGATGGTGTGTGGGGATTTGCCAACCCAGACAGGCACCTGAGGTAGTGTGCTTGAGTCCTACCTAGATCCAGTGCAGCGCTTCCACCTCATCAGGATCCGGCGTCCGCTTGGGGATGAGTCTGATGAGGAACTCCTCTGTGGTGCTTCTCTCTGTGCAATAACTCCACACTTGCACACGAGAGTGTTGTTAATCAGGAACATCTTTATTAGTACGGTGGGCCAGCTGCCCTCCACAATGGGTGTAATCAGCCCTCCATTGTTCAGCTGCTTCCCTCTGAAAGGTCCCTCCGTTTCTAATGGAGTTGCTTCCACCTCTCCCCTAAGGGAGATTCACCAGCTTCTCTGTCGGCCTTGTGCTGCCATACTCAAAGCTCTGCATCAGACTACTGCAACGATGTTGCAGACCTCCATGTGCCTCTTACTGAACAGAGGCAGCACAGCAACAGGAACTGAACAGACTAACTTTTGGCAGTGCTGTGTCTTATATCACCTAGGAACAGGCACATCTCTCAGGTCACTAACCGTGGACACACAGCATGTTGTCACTTCCTATGGGACATATGACACCTCACCAGGGTGTGAGGGCAAACCTCCATGATGACTACTGGCATTCCTGCATACTTACCAGGTTTACTGCCAGCATGAGAAAGAGATATGTACACCAATTTTACACATGGCTACATCCTCCCCCTGGTGGAACCCAACGTTCCGGCTGGGATCTAAATTTGCGGAACCTTCCTTCAGGTAGCACTGCAAAACATAACAACACACATTATAGTACATATCTTTTCATCATAAACATAACAGATACATCCTAACGTAGATGATGTATAACAACCAGGATTACTGCCTGCTGGAGTATCCATTACTGGTACTACCATACCCTCTTACGGTGGCTTGCACACAGCATGGTCCACTGGGCTTAAAGCAGCAATGCTGTAACCCTCTGGGTGACACTTCTCATCTAACCCGCCAGGATCCCAATCTTCTTCCCCTGATCCTTCCTCCTCATCAGTGCCATATCCCCTATCCTCACCAGTGGAACCCATCTTAAACTCAATTTCTCCCTCCATGAGGGGCTCAGGGACGTATGGGTATTCCAGGCCATGCGAGTGTTTGTACTTGGCTATAATAGCCCTTTTGGCCCGGCTGCTCCTAGTCAGCTCTGCGTTCCCTGCCCTCCCTGGCAACACCCATGACAGGGGCTCGTCTGAGTCCACGGGGTCAGATAATATCCCAGGCCCCATAGGCTCTATATTATGCTGACATATCTGAAACCATCGTTCCTGCATCTCCCTCTTCCTCTGGGCCGGTGTAAATTCCCCCACCGCCCACCAATAGTCCACTACATCCTCTTTCTGTAGTAAGAACCGTGTGCGGTCCATCCACCCCACGTATCCCTCAAATAAGGGAGCCCACCATCGGGTCTCCTTACGTTCCTCAGACCCCCACTCTAGTGAGTCCCCCTCCTCCGTATCCACCCAAGAAGATACCCCAGAGGTCCTTGATGAAAGAGGCCTAGACCACCTCTCTTGTTTGGAGCTATCCTGAGACTTAACTACGGCCACACTGGGTACCCATCGGGACTCGGATACTTTTCCCAACCGCCATCCACCCCTCGAACCACCATCAGAGGCATAGCTGTTCAGTCTCTCCCCAGTCCGTTCCTCACTGATTCCCTGGGACCCTTCCGACACTCCCAAACTGGATGTGGACCCACAGGAAAAGGTGACAGGGACAGGGCATGGGCATGGGGTTGGGCATAGGGACAGGAAATGGGCATCCGCGGGGTTCTTTAGAATGGTTTATTGATTAAAATTAACATAGGGCAGAGTTCCTAAAGACGCTCTGACATGTTTTGCCAGCAGGGCGCTTTAATCAAAAGAGTGGTCTGTTAGGACACATACGCACAGCTCATACAAAGGATATTACTTGATTTACCACCTCAGGTTGTATACCATGAGGATTTAGCTCCATCTACCAATCATCGAAACAGATGAGTAAATTAATGGGTATCAAACAAGGGCACTAACACACATACTCGCTAATACATTGGCAAAAACAACATTTAATAATCCTCATGTTTGTACTTGTCAAGTACAACAATGAACAAATGATAAACACTATTCTATCAAGAATAATAAAAACACTATAATGGCCACACCCTAGGCTCCCAGAAATCAAATGAATATATAACATTATCATAACTCTCTGACCAAGAGTCAACTACATATGAATATGATGTGACACATATAAAAGTATGTTTAAGGTAGAATTGCGTGGGACGTACTGGATCTAGTCTAATCACTGATATATTGACAAAGTGACATGTTGTCAATGGATTAATGTTTGAATACCTCGCTGACTCAAAAACTATAATTCATTGTACAGGTACACCTTGCAAAGCGATTAGATATTATGTATGTATACTGGGTGTGTGTGTGGGAGGGGAGAAGACTGTGTGTGGGTGGGGAGCGACTTGGGGGGGAGAGACTGGGTGGGGGGATAGACTTAGCCGTTGGGTGGGGCGTGGAGAGATTGGGCTTAGAGATTGGGCGGTGACTTTGGGGAGAGACTGGGTCGGGGGAGAGACTGGGGTGGGGTGGAGAGAGACTGGGTGGGGAGGTGGGAGAGAGTGGTGGGTTGTGGGGAGTGACTGGGTGATGGGGGGGGGTAGAGCTTGGGGTGGTGGGGGAGAGAGTGGGTGGAGGTGGGGTGGGAACTCGTGTGGGGTGGGGGCGGGAGAGACTGGATGGTGGTGGGGGGGTTGAGATAGAGACAGGTTGCCAGTGACTGTGGGATGCCAGTGACTGTGGGTTGCCAGCGGCGCCTAATCGCATGGTGGGAGGGGTAGAGACAGGGTGGGTGGGTGGGTGAGAAGACCAGGGTGGGTGAGAGACAGGGTTGGTTTTGAGAGCAGGAGTGGTTGGGTGGGTTAGACGACAAGTCAGTTTGGGGTGGGAGACGAGGGGTGGATGGTTGAGAGACAGGTTGGGTGGTGGGGAAGAGACGGTGGGTGGGTGGGGGGAGACTGTTTGGTGGGGGAGAGACTGGGTGGAGTGGGTGGTTGGGGGGAGACCGGTTAGAGACTTGCTGGTTGGGTGGGAGAGACTGGGGTTCAGACTGATGGGTGGTGGGAGAGACAGGGTGGGTGGGTTGAGTACTGGTGGGGTGGTGGGAGAGACTGGTGGTGGTGGACTGGAGAGACTGGTGGGTGAGAGACTGGGTGGGTGGGTGGGTGGGTGTGGGAGAGGACTGGGTGGGTGGGTTGGTGGTGGAGGGAGTACTGGGGTGGGTGGGGTGGGAGAAAGACTTCTAGGTGGGTGCTGTAGAGATTGGGTTTAGAGATTGGGTGGTTGGTGTTGGGGAGAGACTGGGCGGGGGGAGAGACGGGGGGGGATACTAGGTTGGGGTGGGCGGGGGAGAGACTGGGGGTCAGGGGAACACTGGGTGTCGGGGGTTGGGCTGGAGAGGACTGGGTGGGTGGGTGTGGTGTTGATACTGGGTTCTGCCACGACTGTGGGGGGGGGGGGGGGTTTGGTTGCCAGTGACTGTGGGGTTGCCCGCAGCGCCTATTCAGGGTGGGGTGGGGTAGAGACAGGGTGGGTGGGTGGATACAGACGGGTGGGAGATTGGTTGGGTGAGAGCCAATGAGAGACAGGGCGGCGTTTTGATAGACAGGTGGTGGGGGGGGGGGGGGGGGCTGAGACTGGGTGGATGGCGTGTGAACGCCTGGTTTGGTGGGTGGTTTAAACTGGGTGGGTGGGAGAGACTTGGATGGAGAGTACTGGGTGGGGGTGGGGAGACTGGTTTTGAAGACTGGTGGGTGGGTGTGGTTGGGTTGGGTAGGGGAGAGACTGGTGGGGTGGTAGTGTGGGGGGACTGGGTGGGATAGGTGGGGGGGGGAGAGACTGGTGGTGGGGAAGACTGGTGGGGGTGGAGAGATGGGTTTAGAGATTGGGTGGGTGGGTTTTGGGAGAGAACAGGGTCGGGGGGAGAGACGGTGGGGGAAGACTGGGTGTGTGGGGGGAAGGATTGGGGTGGAAGGGGGGAGATAGACTTCGGTGGGCGGTAGAGACTGGGTGGGTGGCTCGGGTGTGGGCAGACGAGTGTTTTTGTGTGTGTGGGAGAAGACTCGGGTGGTGGGGGTTAGAGAGACTCGGGGGGTGGATTTTGGAGAGACGTGTTTGGGTTTGTTGGGGGGGAGAGAACTGGGTGGGTGTGTTGGGTGGGGTTGAGACTGGGTTTGCAGTGACTGGGTTGCCAGTGACTGTGGAGGTGACCCACCACCCCGGTCCAGTTAAATGTTTCCCTGAGCGGCGCCGTGCCCTTTCCTCCAGCTCACCTGGTCGGGCCAGCGGATGTTGTCCACCCTCCCCGGGGTCCTGTGGGGTGTGGAGGGGAACATGGAGTGTCGGGACCGCACTGGTAGCCGCAAACTCTCCCTCCAGCGCCATGCCCGCATTGGGGGCTGGGGGGCGGGAGGCGGCGCCTCATTGGCTCAGCTCCTCCCGAGTATATTTTCTGTTGGAGTTCGAGGGTGGAAGGCGCACAGGCCGGAGGGGAAGGTAAGTGCGGCGTGAGTGGGCGGGTGAGGGGGGTGATGATGAGGGGAGAGGCGGGCGGCAGCTACCACATTGGTGTCGCTTGTGGGGAAGGCTGGAGGCACGGAACGGTGGGAAGGCGGATGGCTCCCGTGTCCCCCCACCGCCCTGACGCCCCAGGAGAAGTCAATCCGCGCCACCCCTGTGGCCAAAGCAGGTTAAAGGGACCAGAGGGGAGGAAGGTTGCGCGATTGAGGGGAAGGTTAGCGGGGAGGTGAGGTGCGGGGTGAGGTGAGCCTGTGGGTGAGGGGAGGGCTGAGATGTGGGTGAGGGGGGGTTGATGGTGGGGGGGAGCCATGCAGGGGAGGGAACTGTGGGTGAGGAGGGGTAGGAAAGTGGGTTACACTACCAGGTCGGTGGTCGTGAGTCGACCAGGGGGGTGACAGTCCAGGAGCTGGTAGTCTGCAGGGCGTGAAGAGTCTGTTGGTAGTATGTGTGTGTGTCTGTTGTGTGTGTCATAGTGGAGTAGGTGTGTGTGATTGTCAAGCATTACCTCTTGGCCAATGAGCAGTCATGGGCGGGCGGACAACGGACCAATGAGAATATCCCCAAATCTAACTAAACAATCAAATAACTTTAATTTATATATGTATCCCATGTTAAAATTGGTGTCGTTACATATCTCTTTCTCATGCTGGCAGATAAACCTGGTAAGAGATGCAGATGCCAGTAGTCATACATGGAGGTTTGCCCTTCAACACATTCGTTGGTGTCATAGTCCCTAGGGAAGTGACCAACATGTGTGTGTCCCACGGTTCAGTGACCTAGCGATTTGCCTGTTCCTAGGTGATATAGACACAACACTGCCAAAGTTGTCTGTTCGTTTCTGTTGCTGTCTGCCTCTTTCAGTAAGAGGCACATTGAGGGTCTGCAACATTGTTGCAGGTATTCTGATTGCAGAGCTGTGAGTCTGGCAAGACAAGGCCGACCAGGGAAGCGTGGTGATCCCCTTAGGGGAGATGGAGGAAGCAACTCCACTCTAAAACGGAGGGACTTTCAGAGGGAAGCAGCTAACATATGGAGGGCTGATTACATCCATTGGTGGAGGGAGCAGTGGACCCTCACCGACTATAAAGATGTTCCTGATTCACAACACTCTCGTGTGCAAGTGTGGAGTCATGGCAGAGAGGATGACAATCCCACAGAGGAGTTCCTCTCAGACTCATCCAAGCGGACGCCGGGATTCCTCGATGAGGTGGAGCGCTGCAACTGGATCTAGGTAGGACTCAAGCACATACCCTATGCTGCCTGTCTGGTTTTTGCAAATCCCCACACACCCATTCAATGCGGGGACTCAGGAGTTCCTGTGCCAACAGTGCAACCACCAGACCACTACATCGTAATGGGGATGGTTAGACACAGGGCCAATATGAGAATTGGGGGGGTCACGACAGCGTTCACACAAAACATTGATTTGAGGCGTTGCTGAGAATAGACCTTCAACAGAAACAGGGCCTTTTGCTAGGCACACTGGGAAACAGGAGAAGGTGTCCTGCTGCCCACTTTGTCTGCATTGGTATGGACCTTAGGGGTGGTCAAGGTGGCTGATGGCGTTTGGTGTCAGTTCGTAGGGACGACCCTAGGGGCCTGAAGGAGTTGGGGGTTTAGTGGAGCCGGGCTAAGCGGTCCTAAGTCACCTTGAGGTCTTGCTAGTTAGGTAGGATGCCTAGAAGGATTAGCCTGTAACGAACGTGTCATGGAATCCTGGAGAGGGGCGTAGGCTAACCAAGACAGGTACGAACGCCAAGTACTGCATGTGAGCTCCCACGAGTACGCTATCCCGCATTCCAGACCTCTTACCGTGGGAGCACAGAACTGGAGGAAGGAGACACAGGGGTCAGACACTGAGGAGGTGAGCCTAGCTGAGGTAGGCTACATGAGTCAGCCTTACATTAGGGTACACAGGTGGTGCATCAGGGCAATCTTTGATTGGTCCGGTAGGCAGCTGTAGCTGACCCGCAGAGAGGACTCCATATACCATCAGAACAAACACCGCAACGGCAAGATGGAGACGGCGTTGGGAGTAATCAGTAGTAATGCGCAATCAGTCGTTGGTGTGTAACAGAGGACATGGGAAATTGAGAAGACGTGTACTACGTCTTTGTCAGAAGAAGGACGGAGGAGTCATCCGAGTTTCCTCTGCGATTGGCGGTTGGAGGCATCTTGTGGGAGATGTGAGAAGGGATCACTATTACGGGCCACGAGTGGATGTGTTCGGTTGTGATCAATTTCTGAGAGGAGCGATACCTGACCACCCTATGTGTGTCTATAGGTGAGTGCTCTTGGAATGCGTCGGTGACCCCTTTACTTGGAAGTGGTAGTGGAGTAAGATAGAGGAGAATCACGAAGTTACGCTGGCTGCTAATATGGATAGCAAGCGACCCCAAAATGGGGTTCCCGATCTCCCGGGAGAGCCGTGTGGTGAGCCAGTTGCAGAAAATGCAGCAAATGCTAAATTGCGAGAAATCTTCTCGGGCAATTGGCGGGGCGACCAGGACAACTAAACCCCACCCCGCCAGCGGTGAGCCACGTGCAGGGCAGAGTCACCCTTGAAAGAGTGGTGCCGCACCTCCTTTAAATTCCACAAGGCTGGAGCGAGAGCTTTTGAAGCAGTCATCAGCCATTTCTGTTCACCAGGAGCGAGGAGCGGACTCATATACAACTATGAGTCCTGCTGGAATTCAGGCTGCTTCAGGAAAGAAGTTACTTAGTGCCTCCATGACCAACACCACCAGCTGTGGGATGTGCCCTAGCCGGCGGACCACACAGTGAAGCTGGAGATAAGAATCACTGCCCTCGTTTGTATCTATGGAACAGAGAGTGACCACTGTGTGCAAGTGTCCTACCCATAACCAGCATCAAAAAAAGCGAGATAGACATTGGGGGTTATATCCCTATTTATTGTCCAGGAGGCTCCCTGGTAGTCCAATGGCGTGGTGATGAGGAACCAGCCAGCTGACTGCGCTGAAGCCCCGTTGCGCTCTGACATGCAACCGAACCAGTTAATATCCCGAGAGAAATGAGGATCGCTTCCTAATGATCAGAACGGAGCCTGAAGAGAGAGGGGTCTACAACCGCTGTGAAACCCGGAACCTCTGTCGTGTTCCCCTGCGGGTGCCACCTTCCCCGAGTCGGAGTTCGTGCTCTCTACGACTCGAGGGAACAGTGACCATAACGACGGGTGTGATGGCTCTACCGGCGGACAACACAACAGCGGATGCTTGCGGAAAAGAACCGGTCACTTACCTGTGTCGCGGCGGAGCGGAGTCTCGTGTCGCCGGTGCAGAAACAACCTGAGACGGTGGAGTTCATGGCACCGTGGTGACGGTGACTGGTTGTTTGTGGATATCGACCGGCGAGGAAGACCATCCACGACCGAGCGGTGAGTCGGTGAGACACATCCTTACCCTCCAGAGTGGGGGGCGCACGGTGGTGCAAAACGGCGGAGAAGGCCTAGCCCGCGCGAGCGGTAGGGGAGAGCAGAACCATCACTCTCGGCGTCTGGGATGTCGTTGGTGGAGGAAGAGATCCCGCATGGGGATCCATCGCAAGATGGCGGAGTGTATCCGGTTCCGGTGATACGTCATTTCCCGGCGGAGGTAGCGGAACGACCAGAGGAGAACCACAACGCCCTCGCGATCATTCGGGCAGTGTTCCCGATCACCTGTGTCAACAAAGTAGCTGGCAGGCTGCGAGGAGGCTGCATGACACGGTTGAGGCCCACACCAGCGGCAACGTCCGCACAATGATACGGGACTTACCCGAAAGGCATCAGTCGTGTCGGAACATCCGCG